>UYYA01003907.1:177315-255174 GCA_900624975.1 Angiostrongylus costaricensis | reverse complement strand
GCAAAAGGTGTTGTTCTGAAGTTGCATATGGTTTCTAGAAATTCAAGACTAGACAGAAACAAAATTGTATGGAGGAGTAGGCATGAACGACAACTAAAGACACTTCCTCTGCACGTTACGAAGAAGTTTGAGGGTACAAAACGCTTGCTCCCGGTGAGGCTCGAACTCACGACCTTCAGATTATGAGACTGACGCGCTACCGACTGCGCTACGGAAGCTGCCAAAGGTGTTGATCTGAAGCTGCTTTGGTTTCTGGAAATTCAAGACTAGACGGAAACAAAATTGTACGGAGCAGTAGACATGAATGACAGGGAAAGACTCTTCCTCTGCAGGTTACGATGAAGTTTGAGGGTACAAAACGCTTGCTCCCGGTGAGGCTCGAACTCATGACCTTCAGATTATGAGACTGACGCGCTACCCACTGCGCTACGGAAGCCGCAAAAGGTGTTGATCTGAAGTTGCTATGGTTTCTGGAAATTCAAGACTAGACGCAAACAAAATTGTATGGAGCAGAAGACACGAATGACAGAGAAAGACTCTTCCTCTCCACGTTACGCCGAAGTCTGAGAGTATAAAACACTTGCTTCCGGTGAGGCTCGAATTTACGACCTTCAGATTATGAGATTGACGCGCTGGCGACGGCGCTGCGGAAGCCTCCAAAGCCGTTGTTATAAAGTTGCATTTCGTTTCCAGAAAATCATCAGTAGACAGAAACAGAAATACATGGAGCAGTAGACAAACATGTTGAATGAACCTTCCCGTCCTCTTCGCGCCGAAGTCTGAGAGTATAAAACACTTGCTCCCGGTGAGGCTCGAACTTACGACCTTCAGATTATGAGACTAACGCGCTGACGACGGCGCTGCGGAAGCCTCCAAAGCCGTTGTTATAAAGTTGCATTTCGTTTCCAGAAAATCATCAGTAGACAGAAACAAAAATATATGGAGCACTAGAAATGAATGAAAGGGAAAAACCTTTCCTCTCCTCGTCGCGCCGAAGTTTTAGGGTATAGAACACTTGCTCCTTGTGAGCCTCGAACTCACGACCTTCAGATTTGAGACTGACGCGCTACCGACTGCGCTACCGAAGCCGCCAGAGGAGTTGTTCTGAAGTTGCATCTGGTTTCTAGAAATTCATGAGTAGACAGAGTCAAAGATGTATGGAGCAGTAGACAGCCATGTTGGTGAATGAACCTTCCTCTCTTCGTTGCGCCGATGTTTGAGGGCATAAAACGCTTGCTCCCGGTGAGGTTCGAACTGAAGACCTTCACATTATGAGGCTGACGCGCTGACGACTGCGTTGTGGAAGCCGCGAGAGGTGTTGTTCTGAAGTTGTATTTGCTTTCTTCAAATTCATGAGTTTATTGAAATAAAAATATATGGTGCAGTAGACAAGCATGATGTGGATAGAACCTTCCTCTTTCGCTACGCCGAAGTTTGAGGGTGTAAAACGCTTGCTCCTGATTAGGCTCGAACTCACGAATTCCAGGTTGTGAAACTGAAAAGCATCAATAGAACTACCTGAGAGACAGGCAAAACCAAGGAACCGTGTGGTGTGGTGGTGTAGTGCGCTACACCTCGGAAGTGACAATAGCGCGCGTTCGTTTCCCACTGCATCCACATGCAGGCAGGAGTTTTGCAAATATGTCACCATTATATACGAGTTATAGTTCGCAAAATACCCTGCCATTGAAAAAAGGTAGTAAATAAAAGTGTTAAGACAGTGTTCTATCTCATTCCGGTTCACCAGGCATCAAGAGGCCGATTGGGCATTAATCCGAACCAGAGGAACCTTTTCCTCTCTCAGGCGCTGGTGGCCCTAATAGTATGATTCAATATTTCTTCTTCATCGATTTATCATTTATGTTCCGTGTTTGAGAGGGCACATATATGCGTGCGTGAGGGTGTTCAGGTTAGAACTGTGTTCTACGAGGCCATTCGGCCAAATCCCGCAGTCTTGGGAGTGGGAAGTACATGGGAGGTAATTAATAGTCGCTTCTAATAAAGAAGCCCTCAACTATTCTGGGAGCGACTTGCAAGCTACTCGTGAGTATTTTCAGCCTCCACGTTCAGAGTTCAAGGCGCTATACGGATGTTTCAAAAGCTAAACGCAGCAAAATAAATTGACCTAACTCTTTGACCTAGAAGGCCGCCTGTGCGGCAGTGTCGAGTAGATTGAATTTCGGGAATATTATAAATAACTGTTTAAAACGGTATAACGAAATTATTCATTAGATCATTATAGACAATAACTAGAGCTGGTAACATGAAACTGTTTATTGCTTCTATGCTTTTGCTATTGTTTAATATTACTCGTCTTCACGTCTACTGTGCGAACCCCATCAGTTCTCACATTCGATTCATTTCCTCCCATCCATTGTCCACGAAATCTTCCAATTTTTATGTGTGGCATCTGTTGCTGCCTGAGTATTTTCACTTCATCTTGCATGTCGTAGAATGCTGGTCGAGGATTTCTTTCTGGAGAACTAAGGCAACTAGGCTGGAGCGTTCCCAATTGTATTGCAGAGTGATTTTTTTGCCAGACAAGTCCGGTACCAATTCCCCGCCCCTGAATGGATGACAGGCTTGGTTAACCTGGAGCAGAATCAAACTAGCACCTTTCCCGTAATAATGGACCTAACTACCACTGTGCTATCCGTCTCCCATGCTTTTGCTATAGCGAAATAATAGTCAATATTTAACTCTTTTAAGCTCAGCGTAGAAGACGCAGGAGTGGTTTGTCACTTTCTCAGGTGGAACGGGTTTAGTTATTTTTAGTTAGCACTTGTTAACTGTCTTAGGTTGGATTAACATTTATTGGGCGGTAAAAAAAACATCGTGCGTAACAACAACAACAAATATATACCCGCTTTATTATTAGATTTACTTGCAAGGAAACGAGTCAACACGTTGAGAATGGACGCTTGAGAGTAGATAGAACGCAATTAAGTGCTCGCTCTTGCTTCCTGATATCACTGTGCTGGTGTGCTCATGTGTAAAAAGTGAATTTTTGCTCCTTTTCTAAATGGTAGAAGGTGACAGCAAATGAAATCGTTGATGTGGTCTGTTGTAGATATGCTTTCGAACATCGTTATTTAACACTGCGTACAGTACCCAGTTCCCTAAAAGAATGGTAGCTTTTGTTGGAGAGCATTCGAATAGATTTAATAGATTCAACACAAACATACCAGCAGCATTTATATACGGTAGACAATTGGCGAATAAACGACAGTAGATATACCTAAAAATTTTTCAATTTAACATGAATTCCATTGAAGAAATCTTGTGGCGCAGTGGTTAGAGCTGCCTTGATTCAATAATAAGCACATCGTCTTTGGTTAAACCTACGCCTCGGGCCTGCAAAGCCTTCCATTTCTTCAGAGTACGCAAATAAGCACTAGACTTGAGAGAATGGCAGCACTGGCTTTGATTGATCGATAATCTACCGAAATCATTGTGGAGGCCGGATATGGATGGAGTCGTTTCTACGATCCTACGATAGGAAGTCGAATGCATGGTGCATTCCTCAGGGATTCGTCAATGATTTACTCTTTTCATCCTTTACTATGAATTCTGTTGAATGATATAGAACGAACACCCGCTGCTATGCGTGAGTAACAATCACCATTTGATTCAAATTTTTGGCATACACCTAAAAGTTGTCGAAAATGTGCAATGGACTCAAGCTTTCCTGTATAAAAATTGATTCAAGCTATCCTGTCTTAAAAATTTTGCGGATATTACTATGCCCTATCACCTTATCTGTCACCTGTGATCCCATTGAACGTCTAGTGACTCGAGTTGGCTTCAGCAAACCTCCCATTTCTCCCTGTGACCTTCAAGAGCACCCCAGTACGCTTTGCTCCTTTTAGGGACTCAATGAGCATTATATCTTCCTTGTGTTTTCATTAAAAAGATCTTACAACCGAGTCGGTGATCTTTCTGCTATGCGTTTAACATCCTGATGACCAGTCACTGACGGCTTTTGTTCATCGGTTGTCCACGGATACGCATTACAAGTACGGTTCACCTTATCCTCGATAATTTGGACCACAGAACGGCGTCGTTAATTTTTGATCGCTGGCATAAGTCGGAGTTCGGATTATTTCCCTTACTTGTGTGAGACGGGATACTCCTAGCATCGTCCTTTCGAACGCGCATTCTGTAACGCTGAGGACTCTTTCACCTTTTTCACTCCTGGCAAACAAGTTAGTGAAGGAAAAATCACGGATTCGAGAAGGTGGATATGGAGTCGGGTGTTCTTTCTTCTCTTCACTCCATTCTCGATGCTCTTGAAACCTTCCCAAGCCGCTAGCTTTCTGCTTCTCAGCTCTAGAGCTGAGCCGTTCCTCGTGCTGACTTGCTCAATTAGATAGGCATAGCTGGAGCATCTGATGATATACATTCTGTTGAGCATGATCGTAACATATACAACCAATTCTTTCAACATCAATTTGTGAGAGTTATTTGAAAAATAGTCTTTCCACTGGAATTTCGGATAGTAATAATTTATCCTGGCTAATGTTTGCTGTTTTCAGAAAGATGTCAGCAGAAAAGCTGAGATGGTGCAATTGCCGACTATCCATTTTTATTCCCATGTTCTTGCATTCCAGTCTTCCATAAGTTTTAGAGGTTGGCCGTAAATAGTTTTGTCGAGACGATATCGCTTTGTCGGGCCTCTCCTTTTTCCTAGACTTTAATACCGTTATAGAATTGCCGTATTTTAGCTGTGAAATTTTTATACAGTTCACGAAGACTTGTTATAGACTGAAATGATAAGACGCCGTGAGTGCCCAGAGCTTCCATGACTACTTCTGTCTCAGCTGGGTCAAAAGCTTTCTCGAAATCGATGAAAGAGAGACAAAGCGGTCTCTTGTACTCTCGCGATACCTCAGTGGGTTTTGCTATCACAAGGGTGTGGTCCATCGTACCGAATTTTTTTTTCGAAGCGCTGCCTACCAATGTGTCTCTCCTTCGTCCACTGCTCTATGAATCCTGTTCAGGATGACTCGAATAACAGTTTGTAGACGACAGACAACGTGCTAATTGGGCGATAGTTGGCGATATCGTGGGGGCCAAACTTTTTGAACAATAGCAGGCTCTTGGTGATCCTCCACTAAACAGGAACCTGGCATTCTGATAGGTAACCTGTGAAGGGCCGAGTCAGTGTGTTTATGAGGGATAAGGCTCATCAGTTGCCAAAATCTTATCCTGTTTGGATCTGGTCTTGTTCGATTATTCATGGACCAAATAACATGTCACATTTCGGAATGGAGAAAGAGTGGAGCGATTTATCTATCTCATTTACTTTCTACGATGCTCACAGTTAAATTCATGTTGACGAAAATGGCAACGCTGCCTACTCCTCTAATATCGCATGTTCCGCGGAATAGTTCTTCTCCGATGTCGCAGACGGGGTTAATGGGCGGCGTCTTCTTTCTCAGCCAGCCCGATGATGCCTTGCGTTTTCCTTCGTGCCCCTATAAAGGACATAGATGCAAGTGAGAATGCATTGCAGGAATGAATCATCACCTTGTTCCTCTGCGACTTCGGTAGTCTGTAATGAGCTTGAGATTTTAGCAGCCTCTGTGTACTATCCTACCCAACGCTGCCGTATCGGAGAGTCTTTCGGGATCGGGAGAATGAGATTCACTTATTTTATCATGTTTAGAATTTGACGCTCCCGTATGCTGGGCCGTAAACTTGGGTGATGGGTATAATAACGAATAGCTTTGCTATTCTCTTCCAAAATACAAGAGAAGCTTATTGGTTCGAGCTTCTTTCTTACTCGTGTGTTTGGATCATATCGTATTCGCTTGAAAAAACACACTTATTCAGTTAGTCTTGCCGAATTGTAGTCTATTCACAAAAGCCTCAGTTAATATCAGTGTGATTTAGCTCACGCCGATCCTTCTTCAATTTCATTAAAGCGTCGACCCGCAGTTTGAGAAAGCAAATGTAGGAAATACATGACAAGGCCGGTTTATTTTTCTTGCGAGCTAATCGTGGTTAGTCATTAGATCTTGAGTTCAGGCCATTATAATGACCTTTTGCATAAATATGAATTTTATAACATTTATAGACTATGAATTTTTGCATAAATAGAGTAATTTTAACTTATTGTTTAGGGACCCGCATGATGTGGTGGTGAACGCGTTACTCCCCGGAAAGGACAATAGCGCGTTCGTTCCCTACCGCAGACACCTGCGGTCCGGAGTTTTGCAAATATCTCAGCACCATTAAAGTTAAATAAACTAAAATAAACTCTCCACTAACCATCCAGGAAGTTTTCCGAGGAAAGCATGCCCCCAGAATTGGGAAATATAATGCGGAACAATGGCGAACGCCCAAAACGGTGCCCAACAGACAAAGTGGAAGATGGCGATTCGCCAAATCGACTTCCGCATCTCGTTGATGTACCGTGGCTCCCGGAAAACTTTTGGTGAACTCACTGCTACTGAAAATATCCTTAGATGAAATGAGAACAGAAATTTAATTGGGGAATTTGGCGCTATTATTTTGATCATGAACGAATTTGTAATTCCAGTTCCATCCCACGCTTTCCAAGATCCTTCTCATTTAAATAGTTTCGGGCCAAGCAGCCTTTCCATTCAACGCCATATTGCTGAATTTTTTTCATTGAATTGCCAAAAAACCACTACGAATCTCTAGATCGCTAGACATTCAGCGGCCTTCGTAGATTGAAGCGTTTGCAACGTTCGGGTTAGGCTTCCTACATTCTCTTGTGGGACTACTTTGTAAAGTCTTCTCTTTTTTCATATTATTCCCTTTCAAAGCTACATTGTTTATTTTCATCTATTCCATGCCCTTTTCGCTCTTTCATCATACAAAGAAAATGTACTCCCATTACGCTGGCAGTTTTTTAAGTGTCATTTCTAGGAATCGAAGAATAAAAGACCATTGACACGGCTATGTTGTTCCTAACCTTTTAAAGAGCACATTTTATGGTTGATCAATCAACCTTGCTCTATTTTAGTTACAAATGTTAAACATAGAAACGGGAAGCGGATTAGTAGTTATGTCGTTGATTGCGTGAAGGACCCAACTTATCCAGGCGCTGAATCGACGACACCACGGGTCCAGCACAACTCCTATCCATCTATGGTCGAAAAATTGGTGACAGACTTGCATAGGAAAAGCCCTATTCAAGTGTAACACTTTGGACCAACTCTCTCAAAGCTCCAGGAAAAATCAACTCGTCCAGCATTCAACGACATTCATGCCAAAAACGAGTATCCTCCACCAGCACCCGAAGCTACACTCGAAAATTCGAGGGCCTTGGGAGATGGTGCGCATGAGAAAACGAAGCGAATGCAAGAAGTGCGGTACACAATGTGATATCTATGATATCGAGTCGTGTGAAAAGAATAGTGTTTCACCTTTTCTGCTCTTGAATTTAGCTCTAACGTGACGAACAAGGAGAATATAGCAGACGGTCATCAAGAAAAACGGGACCACGAAGCCGACGACGAACGTGTACTGTGCATACATGTTGAAAACATGGTCGTCCATATTCGGAATGCATACCGTAATATGTTCCTGAAAATGTAAAGATAAGATCAAAACGTATCAAGAACATCATCGTTCATAAACAGCATCCACCGTGACGTCATTTTTTTTCATAACATATTCACTGCATTCTGCTCCGCATAGCGTCGAACCGTGAGTTAAGAAAATTATCTAATTTCTTTATTTGTTTCACAAGCATTCAGAATTGCGGTGATACAATCGAGCTGATCTCATTATTACTTCAACTATAGCGGAAAAATTGCGTTCATATAACGTCGCCAATTTTTATTTGCTACCTACTATTTTTTAATGGGAGAGTATTTTGTGAAATGTAACCATAATTCGTATGAAATGCTGAGATATTTGCAAAACTCCGGACCACAGGTGTATGCAGTGGGGAACGAACACGCGCTGTTGTCCTTACCGGGGAGCAGCGCACTTCACCACTACACCATCCGGGTCCTTCGCCTTCCATGTATCTCAGCTAGTTCTATCGATCTTTTTTGCCATCAGCAATCACCCGTCAACGGGATTGATCTGGGGAGCCAATATCGGCATTGAACCCAGTTAAGCTGAGGCCTCGTTATAATCACAATCTTAACTTAACAAATATCTCAGCATTTCATACGAGTTATATTTCACAACATACCCTGCCATTAAGAAGAAAAAGGCAGTAAATAAGAGTTAAGATTGTAACCATAATGTTGCTGAGATATTTGCAAAACTCCGAACCACTGGTGTCTGCGATAGGGACCGAACACCCCATTACCTTTTCCGCGGGTCAACGCCTTCACCACCACACCATACAAGTCCTTCGTTTCTACTGTCTCTCAGCCGTGCTATTGACCTATAGGTGCTATCAGCAACCGCCCATCAACGGGATTGCTCAAGGAAGTCGGCATGAACCCAGTTAAGCTGAAGCTATGATATAAATAACATTGTAGTCAATTTTTATTTACTGCCTAGTGCTTTTTAATTGCAGGGCATTACATAGAATGTAACCATAATGTTGCTAAGATATTTGTAAAACTCCAGACCGCTGATGTCTGCGGTGGGGACCGAACACGCTATTACCCTTTCCGGGGAATTTTCGCCTGTCTCTCAGTTTGTCTTTAGCAAATATCTCACCAACTAGTTTTCGATACTCTTGTTGAGCAAACACGAGGTGCAACTTTATTCTTTATTCCGTTAAAGCTGACATTTCGGTGGATTTCACCTTTCTCAGAGCTTGGGAAGGTGAAATTGACAGCAAACTATCCGACCAAATACCTCCATAACCAAACAGAGAAAACGCTAAACCAAGATTTCAATCACATTGAACACAGAATAGCTCCTTTGTACAATCACCGCTTTCTATGAGTCTTCCACTGAGTGTGTCGAGTGGAGACGAACCGCACAGAATTCACATGGAAGCATAATGTGCCCATCCCATCAGAATAACAGGCTTATATACTGCCCAATATCACGCGTGATAGTGAGGCATTCTTCCTTGCGGTTCATTTTCGGATTTCTGGAATTAATCCAGAACGCCTCGAGAGTTTTGCGCGCTTGTGTTCTCGATTACTGTGCGAGGATCGTGACCCGTACTTTAAGGTTCTCCCGTTATGTCTCTGAGTCCTATCCGTGCCCTGTGGGGTATTTGGTTTACGTTTACCAACTAGGTGTTCTTTTATGCGGACACAGGAGGGATCTACCCGTTTCGCCAATGTATTCGTCTCCGCACGCCTTACAGGAGATCAGATGAACTGCATCCGAACTCATGCAATGACCGTCTCTACCATTAGGGCAAATTGTGCAATTTTGCGTTGCACATAGACGGCATATGGGCGGTTGCGAACTAGCTGGCGCCTAAGAGTACTCGGTGGCATTTCAACTACGTCTACCTAATTCTCTAGACCCGCCCTTCTTAAGCAGCGTTTTATAGCTGTACTTACATCATTTGAGGTGAAGGGTAGGATAAACGGGACCTTTTCATCGCTAGAGTTGTCGTTTGGGGGCCTCCGATTTCCACTACACCTATCCCGAACTACAGTTTCGTAGCCATTAGAAATGGCTATTTGCCGTGCCAAGTACCCGGACTCCTCTCTCTGCTCCCTTCCCGTGCACACGTTGGATGCTGTTCGAAACATGTTTCTAACAAGCGCCCTTTTCGTGTCAGAGGTGTGAGAGGAGAGGTAATGAAGCAGAATGTTTCTACTACTTGGTTTTCGGTATCACTTCGTAATGTTGCCATTTTCTGATAATTTGAACGTTCAGGAATGGAAGCCAGCTTTCTTTCGGTTTCTCTCGGGTGAACTCGATATACTCTGACTATTCTTTCAACAACTCGAAAAATTTGTCCATTTCCTTTTGTATTGAGCAAAGAACAAAACAGTCATCCATATATTTACAGTAGAGTGACGACCCGAGACAGGTCACTGGTGCTTCCACCTTAGAGATAATCACAATGGCAAGACTTGGTGCCAGTCGCTGTCCCATTGCCAACCCTCTTATTTGAGTGTAGTACTTTCCGGACCATCTGAAGATCGAGCAGCTCAAGCATTCCTTTAAGAGTGCCATAAACTGCTCTATCTTGAAACCATACATGTTTATTTCTACTTCGTGTTGTGTAAGGAGTTCGAATATGGCTTGCATTGCGGAGTCATTCGACACGTTTGTATAAAGGGTGGTAAGGTTGAAGGACTCCATCACGTACGCGCTGCTGGGCTGTGCAGTACGCAGACGATTCAGAAACATCTGGGTATTTGTAAGATGAGCTGGAATGTGTTTCAACAACTGGTTAAATATTAGGGTTAAAAACCACGTTATCCTATCCATTGGCCCATCTACACAGCTAGTGATAGACCTTAAACGATGATGGACCGAAGAACACAAGATCATCGCTGGACACTAACTTATGAGTTTTTTATAGGCAAGTACAAGACGCGACATGTTGGTAAGCCAACTTTTAGTTGAGAGATAACTGACGATTTTCAACCACCACCCCTTGCCATTTTGATCCATTAGTGGTTCAATTTTCGGTGTTTACTTTTGAACTCCGTCTCAGATGATGGACGATAAAGCGAAGCATCTTCAAGACACTTTTCCGTTATTTCAACATCTAGCCGATGGGGAATTACGACAAACTCCCATCCTTATCACTAACGGATAGGCTTATGTTTTTCAACTTTATTAGCTCTTTAACCTCTCGCATACTACGTTTTTGCACTTCAGTAAGGTTTGAGCTGTATCTTTTCGCGCTATAGTGATTAAGGACTTTGAAAGTTTCATTCGCAAACATCCGAAATTTAACACCAACTTCTTTATTAGGCTCTTGTTGTCTGAAGAACGGCTGAGGAAATGGTGCTATTGGTATGGCCCCCATGTGTTGTTCGCTTTTTTGCGAAGTCTATCTTGAAGTTCATGTAAACTACATGCGGCCCTAAGCAAGGTTACGTTAGAAATAGGTTCAGATGGTGAGAAACTCGGTCGCAATTCTAACAACGAGCGCGCACCGTCAGGGATAAGTGTCCCCACATCTATCCTTGTCCTTCCAATATTTGTCGTTTGGATTTTTTTCTGAATTAACCAGTTTCACTCTTTATGAAGGTCTACCAACATAAATTTAAGAAGAAAAGAAAACTTATAAGGCACTCAACGTCAGCGATTTCGTTGATTTCTCAGCACGTAATTCACGCAAAGGACACCTCATCTTTAAATAAAGAAAAAAGTATCGGTTCTAGATATTCGATTGCCTTAGTAGGAAAAAAAGAGAATTTTTCGTTAATTAACAGAGTAAAACTACACAGTTGTAGTGTAAGTTTCCTTGGAAAGTTCAATCCTATAGGGAAAAGTTTTTTACGAGTAAACCACACTCTCAATCGTTATCACTTCACCGATACTGCCTTTATCTCAGTGTTAAAAACTACCAGTGTTAAAAAGGGTAAAGCATAAAGCACTCCGTGTTGATCAACCCCTGAGGTATGCGCCATGCATTCGACTCTATTAAGCATCCTTTAGAGGTGATTGAACGCATATTTAGCCTTTACGATGACTCGCGGTGGCCTACCGATGTATCGAGCAAGTGCTGCTATCCTCCCAGACAAGTCTGGTACCAATTTGCCGACCCTGGGGTGGTGGAAGTCTTGGTGGGCCATGGGAGCGGGGATCGATCCCATACGCGTATCTCAGAGCGCCTACAAACCACTCCGACCAGTGTTAAAACAGTTTATCACATAATCATAGGAAAACACTGTAAGTAGTGAGAAACTCCAGTGATGGATAATAGACTTCCATCTAAAAACAACTTTTACAAGTGACAAAAGCTACACATCTAACAATAAAAATAAATTTTGCATATCAAGTCGAGTGGCAAGGATAATATGAAGGCTTGCACTAGAAGCCATGGTTTACTTGATCTGAATCATAAAGTATTTTTTCCAATTTCTAAACTCCCTCTTGCAAAGAAATGCCAGATTTTCTTGTTAAAACATAAGAAATTTCCCTTATCGAGCACGAAAGCTCTATTGGATAGAATAGCCCTGGTCAATGATAGTTCAAATTGAAGACTAACCCTATGGAATTTTGAAAGTGATATGTGAAGACATTGTGTACTTCAAGTATGTCTGGTTAGTTATTTACAAGTCCAAGCTTTTCTATGACACTCAACACCAACCAACAATAAACCACTGCCATTTTTTCGTCGCCATCTTATCCATTGCAATTCTTCTTACCACTTTTTTCAATATGAAGCAGGTAAGCTATTCACGACCAGGAAAGGGCTTATCCAGAGTAGGCATAGAGCCAGCTAACTCATTGAAAGCAATCTATACTTGTTCGAATACTAGATATACGTCTTACGTTCTTGTGAACGGTTACGGTTTCTCTGCAACCCTATTTGAAGAAGCCAGCAGTACTTACCATCCCAGGTATCGTAAACTGATGATGAATGATAAAGAAAAAGTGGAATGTAGACGGTACAACTACGCAGAGCAAAGTGCCGACGACCAACGGCACGCTTGTCATCCATGAATCACAAGCAGATCGCAGTCTTAAGCATAAAGGCGATTTAAGAACTTGAAATAATCTATTAATGAAGATCTTCCATAGAGAAACCGTGATATGTCCGACCTTGTACAAACGATGAAGTAACGCTCGAGGCTCATCACCGTTAGTAGAACCACCGAAAATAACTTGGCAACAATTTCGATTGTTAGATGAGTATAACACATCTGTAAACGATCTCTAAAAACTTATCTGAAACATTGAGAGCTAAAAGTAATTCTTGAACGAAACTCAGAACTGACGTTCAACAATTGTATTTCCAAACCCATACTGTATAATTTCCGAAATGATGCCTTTCGCATGATTTTACAATCAGTGATACGATTCCCAGGCTTAAGAGCCACTCTACATCGAAATAAGAAGGGGTGGGGGGGGGGGGTTAGTGAGAACCCTTTGTGGTTGGTGCAGAACACCACCACTGTTAAAAAAGGCTAAAGTTTGCACTGAGTTTTCCTTCCAGTTGCACTATGTCCCTCTTGTCCAAAGAAATGAATGAATCTGAAAACGAGACGTAGCATTATCTAACATTTTGATTAAGTACTTTTCAGGATTGTCGATGATAACCTTGAAAATCTTTTCATTCTATGTGAAAAAAGCCATTCTGGAAGTAACAACTTAGGTAGAAAATTTACTGCTCTCCACGTAAGACCATAACCAATTCTAAAACATCGCACTATAAATGTGTCCATTGCCGCATATTTGGCTAAATGAACCCTTCTATTGGCCTCGTTTTTGTCCGTTAAATCACGTGTTTAATGATGTTCTCTATGGCAATTGTACTTTGACACTTCAGTGGAGTGTATTGATCAGAAATTCCTAGCTCTTCAACCATTTGCTAATGAGCATGAGGAACACCTTCTGCATAACCAGTAACATCTACTACGGATATGCTAGGACGACGTCTCCTGCGCATGTAAGGTTCCCCGAGCCAATCAAAGAGTGTGACATGTGTTTCCAAGCGGTTTATGGGTGTCAAACTCAAATGAAAAGTACCCATATCCTACCTTTCACATGTAAGTGAAATCAGATGAAGAAGTACCAGGGCCTGTGTCGAGGGGCAATTTACAAGTTCCGTATATATGTGAACATGTACTTCTTACATTCGAGCTTGGATTTGTTTGTATGTATCTTGCGAGCAGCCTAGAAACTTTGCATCAAACCTTGCATCCCTATGTGGATATATTGGTGTCAATTCGGTGACGTTTGTAACGAACAGATGCACATCTACCCTTCAAGAGCCGAAAATTATACTCTTCTCATGAGATAGCCACCAATCGCAAATGATTGATTTACTAGCAGTGAGTAGAGTTACTTTACGGTTTTTCTTCAGAGAGATGACCTAGAAACGCAGGCTGATCACAGACGTGAAACGTTCTGAGTTCCACTGAGGAACATTGCAATCTACACCAGGTATTCCCATCGTACTTACAAATTCGCCGAAAATCCAAGTTCCTTTATAGTTGTAACTGGCAGTGAGTGGAAGCGTGAGCAAAAGTGCGAGATCGGAACAAGCCAAAGCGAAGACGTAGATCCGACACCGTTGCGAAGTACTCAGACCTGTCGAAGCAGTGCTAAGAAGCCTGCAAAGAATTAGTGAAGTGGAAATGTGTGAGAACTAACTTCAGATTAGTGCACCCTGCTTTCTACAAAAATAAAAATAGAAAAAAACGGAAAGCACTGGCAGTGAAAACTTCGGAAATTTTGCTTCTACTATTTCTTTCACATTAAACTATTCTGATCTTAGAGCTCGCGGAATAGTATCGCATATTTGATAAACTTTTCTAGAATTTCTAATCAAGATTCTCAGCTCTACTTCAAACGCTTCACCACTCTTCAACAATTCAAATATGTGATAGAATTAACTGAGAGACAGGCGAAACAAAGGACCTGTATGGTGTGGTGGTGAAAGCATTAGCCCCTGGAAAGGGCAGTAGCGCGTTCTTTCTCCACCGCAGACACCTGCGGTCCGGGGTTTTGCAAATATTTCAGCATCATTGTGGTTGAGTCACATCCTGAGTTCGAAATTTTCAGAATATGACTCACTTGGTTTGTATTAGTTTAAAAATAATCCAGAGGTTTCCAGGTGTTCCGGTAAGAAAGACCACAATGTAAACGATTGTCATTACTCCTTTAGCATAGTGCATGTCGGAAACCTCTGCTGAATCCTCGCCCATCTCATCAACATAGTCGCTCATTTCCAAAACACGAGACACTGAAAATTACATGTGGAAAGTGCTAAGAAATTAATGTAGTCGAAGATGGTCTTTAACAAAACACGTACGAAAAATAGTGTAAATGAATAGAACTTGGAAAACAAAAGGAAAAACAGCAGAATGAGCAGAATGACAATCGGCCCACTACTTCACGTCTAAGGACATGCGTATAAGGACTATTTGTTCCAAAAAATGTAATAGTTCTCATGATAAGGTAGCAGTGACAAGTTGTGCATGAATATCGCACGATGTATAAATGAACCGGTTAACCCTTACTAGTAAAAGGATAAAAATCTCGGCGTTGTTCAATCCCTGAGGGATACGCCATGCATTCGACTTCATTTAGCATCGGTGGAGGTGAATGAATTCATATCCGGCCTTTACAATGGCTTGCGGTGGCCTACCGATGTATCGAGCCAATGCTGCTATCCTCCCAGACAAGTCTGGTAGCAATTTGACAACCCCGGACGCATGGTGGATTTGGTGGGCCTGGGACATGGGGATCGACCCCATGTGTGTCGCAGGGCACCTCCGACCACTGCGCCACAAGCGCCCTTATTGGAAGTGTTACTAAAGCGGAAAATCAACACAAAATTCACTTTCCAAACGTCGTTTTAAGATAAACCTAGTCACAAGATAGCAAGCCCTTTCCCGAGATCAGCGATCTCAGTGTGAAGACAACTTGGGAAACAGTCTGGCGTGAGTTGACCAGGATGCCAGGGAAAAAGCTCTTCTAGGCAAAAGCGCAACAATTAAAAAGAAACTGTGCTAGATATTAGCATATTTTGTGGAAAGAAATCATTTAAGTATCAGCTAAACTACAATGAAGTCAAAAATCTTAGAAAGGGAGCCAATTTAACATTAAAGGGATTTTGAACGTCTAGAACTTTGAAAGCACAGGGAAAAAGAACCTTTACACATATTGTACGGATCTCAGCACTTCTTTCAGATGATTAATTTGTGTGCATGTACCTTCCAAAAATTCCTTCGAATTTGTGACTGAACGCGGCTCTTACTTCAGAACTTTTTCTTCTTTACAAATGGCGTTAAATTATCCTCAAGTTTATCATTAACGAAATCTTTGGGTAGCTTTGCTACAGCGTTCCCAAGTCTGCACGACAACTAATCATCGGTCTTTGCAGATGCGAGAGAGAGATTCTTAGACAATTTTGGTAGCAATGCCAACCCATGACATGGATGACATGGTTTGGTTCACTCGCAGCGGAATCAAACTAGCAATTACATGTGTACTACACGGCATCTCGAACCACTGTGCTCTCGCACATGTCTAGCATAATTACAAATCATAATTGTGCCTTTACGATGGACTTGCATTCAAGTCTAAACCCTGAGCGAAACTACTGTTCTCAATACTTTTGATGGAGTAAAAAATATAAGAGTTAGTATTACAACTAGAAACCTTGATTAATCTTCTCTTATGGCACCATCCATTTTCATATTAATGAACATATTCAAGCATCCGGAGTCTTAACCATTGAAAAACCACTACGCAGGTAGTAAGCAAAAAAGCAAGAAAATAGTTGTTATAAAAAATTAAGTTTGATGAAAAAATCTGTGGGAATGCAAGGAAAACTGCTCATAGCTTTTCGATTGCACTAAGGAGACAAAACGGTAGACAAATCCACTTTCCCACTCCTTCCTTTTTCTTTGTAATCGTCGCAGTTATGACATTTTTTATGGTTTTTAAAAATTTGTAGCTTGAAAAAAAGTAGAGAAAAAAAGAAAAAAAGAAAGCTGTGGAAAAAGCGAAAAATATTTGTGTCGGAAGATCATCGAGCAATAGAAGCGAAAAAGCGTCTTTGTGCTAATGTACTATGGTTGAAATGACGCAAGGCTATATAATCTTAGCGATTCAGTCATTAATCCCATTTCCTATTATACTTATGCAAATTCCATCCGAGTACAAGCTGATTAAGGCAGCCAATTGCCATCGAAGCACCGAGAAGATGAACAACCCTACCGACTAGCAGAGATTGATGTTCTGGAAAAAAAAAAAGAAAGAAAAGCGATAGCACTGACGTCGTCTAATTAAAAACGACGTCATTAATACGATGCGTCATGAATTACCCTCAAAATAGAAGTCGGTGAATGTCAGATTTCACTAAATTTGTTCCAAAAAACCGGAGTCAATATTACAATGATGCTGAGATATTTGTAAAACTCAGGCCCAGGTCACTTCAGATTCGAACACACTATTATTTTTCCGAAGGTTCACATGTTATCCACAGCACCACTAAGTCCTTCCTCCCCCACCCCCCCTAACCACCGTTAATATTACTATAGAATGAAAGACAAAAGTTTTAGCGCCGACCAATTCCTTAGTTATGAGCGATTGGACTCCATTCACGGCACCCTAGAGGTGAGCAAGTCCACATCTGGCCCGTTAGGTGATCAACGATGGCCTACCCATGTATCGAACGAGTGATTCTATCCTCGCACACAAGTCTGATACCAATTTCTGACCCCGGAGAGATGACGGGTTTGTCGAAACTGGGACACAAAGATCGATCCTATGTATGTTTCAGGGCGCCTCCGACCACTGCGCCACACGCACCGCAATAGTTGGCACATTTATTAATACGATCTTACAACTGACCTTTTCGAGCTGATGCGAGGTGGGTATAGGTCTCCGTCGTCGTTGTCGTTGTCGTTGTTGATGGTGTTGTTGGTGGTTGGCCAACGTCTCGGCGATTTCGCCTTCCTGAGAGCCTAGACGTATTTTATGTAACAGTAGTCCCATATACGGCGAAATATTTGTACTATCAATGAAGATCAAGCTTTCAAACAGACGCCATATTGATCAAAAAGGCTACTGTGCTGTTACGAGCGGGACTGGATCAAGCGTTGTTCACGGTAGCGAGCAAGACCCACTCAGGTCAAAAAGTCGGTTTGAAATGAGGCGCTAGGTCACGCGTGATAGTGACTATTCGTCTTTTTGGTGCATCTTTGGATTTTTGAAATTTATTCAAAACGCCTCAAGAGTTTTGCGCGTTGATGTTTTCAATGTACATGTGCCGAACGGCTGAAAACGTGTGCACAGGAAAAGAGGAAAGGGAGGAATCGCTAAACTTGGCGCTAAAAATAGCCATTTCCAACGGCTACGAAGCAGAAACCGCTTGGAGCAGACAAAGCACAGGGTTGTGCCCCAAAATAATGTTTCCAGTGTAAGTAAGATCCTTTTCAAATTTGCCTTCATATCAAACGAAGTAGGTTACGCCATTAAGAGGTGCTTAAGAAAAAGTCGTCTTGAAAATTATGTAGCGATTATTGACCTCCCACCCAATACCCTACACCGTCTGTTAGTTCGCAACCGCATCTGTGATCGTTTATGCAGCCCAGAAAACTGTATGATCTGTCCCAACGGGAGAGACGGAGAGAGCATGAGTTCAGGTAGAATATGCTCGTGTAACGCATGCGGTGAGGATTGTATTGGCGAAACGGGCAGACCACTTTGTGTCCGCATAAAAGAACATCTAGATGGGAAAGTTAAAATTCGTCAAAGCACTCCTCTAGGTTCATATAAATCACAAAAACACAAAGGCGATGATTTCAAAGTGTCTGTGCAGATCTCATTGGAGGAATCGAAAACATGAACACGCAAGACTCTTGAGGCGTTCTGGATAAATTTCAAAAACCAAAAGATGAACCAGGAAGACCAATGCCTCACTACCACTCATGATCTGGCGCCTTATTTCAAAACTATTTTTTGACCTGAGTGGGTCTAGCTCGCGGCCCCACATGATCAACACGTTAGCCAGTCCCCACTCGTAACGGGAAGGTGAGTAGCCTTTTTGATCGATATGGCGTTTATTTGAAAATTTGCTCTTCATTAATACTACAGATATTTCATCAAATACAAGACTACTATTACATTAAATACGTCCAGGCTCTGAGGAAGGCGAAATCGCCTAAACATCAGCCACCGACCAACAACACCAACAACAACGACAACAAAGACCTATACCGACCTCGCATCAGCTCAACAAGATCAGTTTATAAAAACATATAAATAAGTATAGAAACCGTTATAGTCTGTAAACAACTTTGGTAGTTCAAAGTAGCTCTAAGGCTCTCAGGTTCTCAAAACGATGCGTTCTTTTCTTCGACAGCACAATGTTCTCAAAATTTTAAATAACGGTTTCGTTGCTGAAGATATTCCCATGAAAGCGGGTTAGCACAGGAAAAAGTGTCGGTAAGAAGTCCGATGAGTGCTCTGGGTGGAGCAAGGTTTCGTGGCACAACTCACTCCACTTTTGCAGCGCTTATTAACCGACCAAATTCTGTTGAGTGTTGTCGTGCAAGATGCCTGCAGCTCTAAAGTTCTCAGGTTCTCAAAACTTTTGGACTTTTCCCTCTGAGTAATGCCGCATAGTGGATAGAGGAGGAGGTGTCGAGGAGGCTAGTGATGCAACCGATCGAGAAACAAAGTGCTGGTTCAAGCCTCTTCCCAACGCTCTCTCCCAATCGGCGTGGAAACGCCTTAGCCTAGCTAGCCTCAAGGAAAGAAATTCGACTCGTCCAGCATTCCACGACATTCATAAAGGGGACAAAATCCTCAAGCAGGGGCTGAAAAAAACACGAGAAATGTTTGAAGATCTTTGTGGATGATGAATACTAGTAAAATGAATCAAGTATATGAAATGCTGAGGACCGCACAGTAGGTGTGATGACGGGTCATGTAATAAGCAATAATGGATAAATTCCACATACATAAACCTAAGCATTTCTAAGGGGTTACATCCACTTCATGGCACTGATTCTCTGCTGCGATTGTATTGCTGAGAATCGGAACGCCTTCCTTGCTTAGTTTTTACAACACTAATCAATACCATTATCTTACTTTAGCCCAAATTCGGATTTGAGTACTGTTCATGGACATTATTTTGGTTCAACTATTGCGCTAAATGTCGCCGTTTAACGGTTAAACATCCAACTGTCACGGGCCGTCAAAATGCTTTAGACAAATGGATTGCTTTTATTACGGAAAAAGAAACGTAAATTAGACGTCACAACGACTTCGTTAAGTAACTGTTCAATTTCTGCGGCACTCTTAACAACGAGCAGTTGTTGGTTTAGTAACGTCGAGTTCTTCTGCAGCGTCAACGGCCATTGCGCATCCACACCTTTCTTGATCACCCAAAACTCCAAACCGCAGTTGTCTACGGTGGGATTGCCCTTTCCGGTTGCTAACGCGTTCACCACCACACTATGTGGGTCTTTCGTTTCTCTTGTCTCTGAGCTAGTCCTATCGATTAGTGCCATCAGCATTCACCCGTCAACGGAATTGATCTGAGCAGCCCAAATCGGCATTGAACCTATTTAAGCTGAGGCTGTAGTTGAAATCACAATATTAAGTTCTTTTATTGCTGCCTACTACAATTTTTTATGGCAGGGTATAATGCGAAATACAACCAAAATGGTGCCGAAATATTTGCAAAAACTCCGGACGGCAGGGCAGGTGTCTACGGTGGGGAAAGAACGCACTATTCCGGGAGCTAACGCGTTCACCAATACACCATGCGACTCCTTCGTTTCGCCTGTCTCTCAGCTAGTTCGTTTTTTCAACACGAAGCTTTTCTAACTTGCTGCTCACTTTGAAAACGATTCTGTGGCCTACGCATCTGATGATATGCGGAGTTACTTCACAAGCGTAGAACTCCAGCTGAAACTCATGAAGAGAAACGACCTAAATTTCTACAAGCAGTAAAAGCACTCCTCGCAGAATGTAGCTGTAAAATTAGCAACCAAAAGAGCAACTATTTTTTTTTGCATTGGCCTAATAAGACCTATATGCCACAGACGACCGCGTTCCTTAACCCATTTGCGCCGAGCTTAATGTAGTCAAGGAAGCAAATAGGACGACGGCTAATTGTCACCGGTTACAGACTCGTCGGCTTTTGACTACAAACGATAATTTTTCGATAAATAGGAAATTTCAGTGGTTAAAAACTTGAAAGAGTTATAAAAGAGACTTTGTCATAAATGAGGTAAATGAAATGTATGCTCTAGCATAAGGATATTGAGATATGAGAAGCACTCGGGAATTCGGTGATGCTCCGAACCCATGATTAATCTTCCCAAGAGCTCGCGTGTTATCCAACATGACAGTCTATGCCCTTGCTTTGCCTTTAGTAAATATAATAGTATTAAAGAAATGGTAGAGAAAAGTAAAGCAAAGCAGGGTAACACTATATAATAGTAAATAGTGGCACATAGTTACTACAATGTTCAGATATTTGCAAAACTTTTTTTTGCAAATATCTCAGCATTATATAGTAGTTATATTTCGCAAAATGCCATGCCGTTAAAAAGAATAGGCAGTAAATAAAAAGGTTAAGATAGTGCACATAGTGTTTTAAGGGAGCGCATAGCACAGCGGCAGTGATGCCGATCATCACGAGCACTGTGCTAGTTCGATCCCCCCCGAACTCACTAAACCCCTCATCCCACCGGGATCAGTAGTTGGTAGCATCCGGAAAAAAAATCACTCCCTCCAATTCAAGTGAGAACGCTAGCTATCTAACAACTCCAGAGAGAATAGACTTGACCAGCATTCTACAGGACCCAAAATGAAAGGAAAATACTCAAGCAGCAACGGAGGTCACATGTAAAAACTTGGAAGACCTCCGTGGATGATGGATGCGAGGAAAGGAATCGAATGTGAGAAGTGTTGGGATCCGCACGGTAGACGTAAAGACGGGTCATATGAAATAATAAAAATTAAAAAAAATACTACACACATACTTACAGTGTTCGACAATGGTCTATCTCTTAGGGTTGGTCAATCTGCTATGGATGAGTCATGAATTCGACTCCATGCATAGCCTCACAGAAGTGATTGTATGTATTGCTGGTTTGTACAATCTCTTAGTTGGCCTAAACATGCATCAAGTCAAAAATTTTTATCCTGCCAAGGAAGTACAGACAAATATGGTATCGACCCCAGAGAGACGATGCGCTTGGTTTGTCTTGTTGTGGTGTCGAACTCATGACCGCATGTGTTTTGCAGAGTACGATGGACTCCTGTCCTACGCGAAGCCCATATTATACAAATAATGATTGTAAATAATAAATCGTGGTCCTTGAAAAACCATACAAAGCCGAAAAACTGAATTCGAGAAGCAACAGCGCACAACTGATAGAAAATAAAGACACTAGCCACTTGAAAAACAGATACTGAAGAAACGCAATAATTCGGTGTCGAAATTTTCGCCGAACACTAACAACACGGATAAATCGATTGTAAACCAAAGGTTGAAAGCAGGTGGATCACAAGCAGAAGCGTGATAGATATCTCTAGTTTTAGTTATTGATTGGACCTATAAAAACTATAAATTAGCAAGCTTTTGAATTTTTGAGCCTCTAATGAATAATAATAATAATAATATAATAAATAACTCCACTCTGCCTCCGCATAAAAGAGCATCTAGTCGGTGAACTTAAACTAAATACTCCACTGGGCACGCATAGGACGCAGAAGCGTAACGGGAGGATTTTGAAGTAGAGTATAACCCACGCACAGGAATCGAAAACGCGAGCGCGCAGAACTCTCGAGGCTTTCTGTATCAATTCCAAAAGCCCGAAAATGAGACGCAGAGAAGAATGCCTCATTGTCTTAACCTTTTTTATTTACTGCCTATTGTTTTCAATGGCAAGGTATGTTGGTAAATATAACGATGGCAAGTGATCGGTAGAACTAGCTGAGAGACAGGCGAGCGAAGAGGGCCTGCATGGTGTGATGGTGAACGCGTTGCTCCCGGAAAGAACAATAGCGAGTTCGTTCTCCACCGCAGACACCAGCGGTCTGGACTTTTGCAAATATTTCAGCATTGTAGAATGCCTCATTATCAAGCGTGATACTTGGCAGTATTTAAACCTGTTACTGTGAATGGAGGGACACATTACGTTCCCATGTTAACACTGCGTGGTTGGTCTCCCATGTGACGTATTCAGTGAAAAACTCATAGAAACCAGTGAGTGTGCGAGGACGGTATCCTATGTTCAATGTGATTGAAATCTTGGTTTAGCATTTTCTCCCTTTGGGTATGGAAGTGTATGGCTGGGTAGATTGATGTCAACTGGACCTTTTTAGGCTCTGAGGAAAGTGAAATCCGCCGAAACGCCAGCTTGTGCGTAAATGAAAGAATAATAATACCACGCATTTACTAAATAAGAAGATAAAAATAATAAAAGTGTCTTTCTCGCTAACAAAGAGACGTATTTTAGTTTATTTCGATCTAGTAGATTCCTTCAGATTAGGCGCGTGTAGCTCAGTAGTTAGGGGTGCCGTGCCATGCGAACGTTCTAGAAGTGTTAATGCGTTAATGTTAAACTGGTAACCAAAACTTTTACAACCTTCTGTTGGGCTTAATCTAGGACAACACAATGAATTACACAGTTTGTCATCATTATGCTATTATTAATGGGATATTTCTAAAATAGCACTTTTAGAGAAATGATGTTCTTAACAAGTTGTCCACGGAATGGTGCTTTTGCAAGCTGTTTTGGTACGGCAATATTTCGATGAAACAACTCTAAGGATTAATTAACCAAGTAACTTCTCCTTTCCTCATTATCATAAAAGCTTATGGGTCATATACCTAAGACAAAGTGTCTTTTTTTCGCTAAGAAACCCACCTAACCCAAGGTAAATCTTAAATTGGTGCAAATCATCTTAGCTTCAAGAGAGACCCCTAGATAAAAAGCCACTGGGTCACACACGTGAAATCGATCCCTACTACCGTGGCTCACCAAACCGTCGATCCATCCAGGTTCGGCAAATTGGTATCGGACTTGTCTACGAGGATAGCAGCACTGGCTCGATACATCGATAGGCCACCGGAAGTCATTGTAAAGGCCAGATATACATTAAATCACCTCCAACGGTTCTTAATAAAGTCCAATGAATGGCGCAACCCTCAGGAATCGATCAAGACCATCAGCTTTATCCTTTATATGTTAGGTCAATTCTTTGAGAGTTCAATGACTAATGAAATGTTAGAAACAGGCTGATAAACCATGGAACCTCATTTTTTTTTTAGTACAATCAACGCCTAACTAGGCGAACAGAAGGATTACATAGAACCATTCAGTGTATTAAGAAAAAAATCGTTTTCGCATTCAAAATTAGTAAAGAAGTTTAGCAAATAAGAACGAATTGGTCTAGAAATGTTAATGAGGCCACGAACGCATTTCAGTTTAGCTCGATCGAGTAAACTCTTTCAAATCGGGCGTGTGTAGCGCAGTAGTTAGGGATGTCTTCCCGTGCGAACGTCGTCTTTAGTTTGTCCTCAACCCCAAAGCGAGCCTTCCGGATTAGAAAAGCTGGTAGAGACCCGTATGAGGAGATGGACTTAAAAAAACTATCTCCATTCATCATTAGGCAATAGTAAGTTATTGGGTAAGCCGCATATGCATACGATCAATTCCACGAAGCTACAAGATTGGAACCGAATGCACGGCACATTCTTAAGTTGTTGACCATAGGTAAGATCATGATCATTTTCTCACCGTTTAGTTTTTTTCAGCGATGTGATTTTGGCAAAGTAAGTTCGCTTGTATCACAATCGCCTATTTCTCTCTATTTGACGACGTGGAACGGCTACGCGGAGTTGATGTGATTTAAGGAAAATAAAGAATTATCAGTCTTAAGAGGACACTTACTAGCCTTATTCGTTCCTTTCATTGAACATCAACGTAGGAACAAAAAAGAGTTATTACTGAAGCAAGTCCTATAAATGAAAAACTTGAGTTCGAATTTCAAACCTTCGCTTTAGATAGCTCTCGAAACATTCTAAATCACTACATGGCTAAGTGACGCAAGAACAAAGCCTGTGTTTTCTAGGAAAAAAAATGAGACGTCGTCATTCTTAGAGACCGGACATTCGCTATTAACCTAGCATTTATTTCCAATGAAACGAAGCACTTTTATCCGGCAAGGGCATGGTTCGAGAGATACATGGCATTTACTTGAGCCTTTATTCGACGGCTGAAATGAACCACATCATAAAACTTCGTAACGTTGGCTCCTGCCGACTCTGCACAAAAAAGCATTCCATAATTTGACCCAAGAGGAATAGAATAAGGACAAGAGGAGATAGTTAAATGAATCCCAAGCAATCATCTATAGGATTTCTTGTACGAAAATTGGTAAAGAAGAATAAAATAGTGAAACATGGTAGTAATTTCTATATATCCCAAGATCAACTTTCTTTTTGGCTCTTGTATGCTTTAAAGAACTTGTAGATAAGAACCTTGCTGAAGAACTTTTCTTACCGAGAGGATAAGATTCTGGCGCTGAAAACACTGAATGTTTTTGTTTATTGTATTAAGAAAACGAAATCTCAAGCAAAATGTTTGAAATCTAATAAGCACTGGTTTATGAAAAATCTGTAAGATATAAGATCGGTAAGATCGTAATAAGACAAAGATACGATGTTTCATGATCATCACACATCTATTTGCTCAGCACTGAGCTGGATTGATATTCACCTCTGAGGTAAACTAAGCATAGATTTATCCTCATGTGTAAACAATGTGGAGCAGGGATAAGAGAATGAGGTTGGGGTAGCGCAGTAGTGTATGGTGCAGTCCACCAAGAAGCAAGGTGCTGGTTCGATCCCGTACCCAACGCTCACCTGAAATCCATGTGGAAATGTCATAGCTGGGTAATCTCCAAGGTTGTATGAAGAATCGTCTAGACTAACATTCCACGGCATTTATGAAGAAGACGATATCCTCAAACAGCAGCTGAAACAACAGGCGAGTGGAGAATGAATGCAAGGAAAACGAACTGGATCCAGGGGGTGCTGGAATCCGCGCAGTAGACGTGATGATGGGTCATGTAAAAAAAATTAAACAAGAATAAAATGTAAACAACGTGTACTACCCGATAAACTGGAAATCAAATAGATTCTGAAAAACAAATCGCACCAGGGTATCAACGCAAATCCTTCCTTTGTAGGCGACTGAATTAATGGGTATGTGAAAATTCATCACATAGCCGAGCTGGAGTAATCACAGGACCAAAGTGAACAGATCAAAAAATGACACCGAAAACGGCCGACGACCAAAATACAATAAAAATCATTTAGAAATGTTAGAACACTGTTGCGATGACGTCATTTGAGTGCATGGAATTATTTGACGTATAAGAGTTCAATTCTGAATAAGCTAATCAGTAGGGTACATGGTAATGAGAAGTTCTCAAGGAGTTTTTCAGGCTCTATACGTACGTACATCACTCGGTTTAGTCATTAAAAATTCATTCTTGTTGACATTCATAACAAAAAAACTAATCATCATTAGTAAAAATCAGAAGAATGAAGAATCAAGAGTAACAATAGCGGATTCATCAGATTGATACTTAGAAGTAGGCAGACAGAGCCACGCCCCACTGGTGCGGAACGAATGAGTGGATGTCTCAGGACGCGGAATGAAAATCTTATTCATGGAAAACGACGGTGTACTCGATAGATATTAAGTTTCATACAAAGGCAGCACTCTATGTGCCGAGGGGAATACGTAAGGTTTGTTAGAATAGGTAAAGAAAACGTCTTGAAGAAAAAGTACTGAAAGGAAAATATTGTCGTCCATGGCTATGATGTCTGTTTCTTTGCGTTTCGAAACCTAACAGGTAAAGAGAAAAATCTTTGAATTGTTGTGTAGCTGGAAGAAACTTTTTGGCAGAGCGCTTTTCAATCTTTTCAATTTTCATTCTATCGGCTTGACAGTGGAAGACGAAAAGTCTCCCGTCATTGAATTTACCACAATTGGCTAGAGCTATAGGATTACGGATGAATAAAAAAAAATAAAGGATAAATCTCTCAGCGTTGATCTATCCCTAAGGGATGGGTCACGCATTCGACTTCATCAAGCATCGTTTGGAGGTGAATGGATACAAATGTGCCCTTTACAATGACTCGGAGTGGCCTACCGATCTATCGAGCCAATGTCGTTATCCTCCCATACAAGTCTGGTGCCAATTTGTTAACTCCGTAGGAGTGGAAGGCCTGGTGAGCCATAGGAGTGGGAAACGATTCCATGTGTGTGTTGCAGGACTCCTCCAACCACTGCGCAACACGCGCCTCCATGGTTGAATATGGACCATAATGTTTGCTTTAAACTAGTTGGTAGAAAGCTGCATGGAGATCTTAATTTCAATCCAAAACTTTGGGTTATCTTAAATTAGGTTATGAGTTATTTACATTTTAATTTCTTTCTTGGTATAGTAAGCCTGCGATGTTCTAAACACAATAGAAAGTTCTGAACTCGTAAGTGGAACATCATAAATAACCGAATGCTCTGGAGAATAGGATGTCTATGGTTCCTCACAAGCATCTACTTCTCCAGTAGCTCATTTCTCACTAGGCGCTAGCACTTTTCCAATTAGTAGCAAGATATTGGAGCCTTTTTCTCTCGAATTTATACTAAGTTATATTAAAATGTGATAAACAGACATATTAATTACATCAATGTTTCGAAAGAAAAAATTATCAAGCGAATGACGCTCACCGCTACGCTAGCGACATCAGAGAGAACGATGTCAGTGTAGCGTCAAGTGATTTTCTCCGGATGGATTCCATACTGTGATCCATCCATAACAAGGATTGGTTCATCTCACCAAATGAGAATAGTAGATGGCTTAGCAACAAATTTCAACAGAATACAACCAAGAAGACTAGACTAACTAATGTCGAGAAACTCTGGTTGTACTGGCACTAATCTACTGGAAAGAGTACAAATCTCTACTCAATCCAGAAAAAAAAGCGGAAGAGAGTATTGTTTCTGGCGTCGGCATGGGGACAGCTATTATGTAATAGCGCTGGGCTAAAATGAAGAGAGGTACATGTATTCAAAAAAGACCAACGTTATAAAATTTAAAGGAAAACTGCCATGAAAGAGTTCTAACGAAACCGCTTGTGGCAAGCAGTAAAGCAGAGTGGTCAAACCAAATATCGAACGTGAGACTCTTTGATAGAAGTTTTCCTATAGTAGCCTCGAGAAAAGCGTGAGTTCCTGATGAGTAAAAGTGGCGAGTTTGAAGCTTCGGATAGTCCATCTCGATGATGAAAAACGAAAACTCTCATCCATAGTGTATCAACATCGAATTTAAAATGCTTTAAATAATTCAGTGTTTACAAGCATTTGTTACGAAAAAGGGCCGTAGATCATTCAGGTTAATACAAATAATACAATCCATTTTCACAGACAAAAAAGAAAGAGAAAGCTGAATAAAGCCAAGTGTTTTTGTTAGACTTTCATATTATAAACAACCCATAGAAACGAGAATATTGCAGTGCCCGCTCTGGTTCGACCCGACACCGGGGTCAAGCAATCCTTCCATCATATCGCGATGGTAAATTGATATCAGGTTTGTGTTGGGTGCTCCTGCTGATCAAGATTGGAGGCGAATCTCTTTAATGAATGTCTGAGAGCGTCAAAGAACGGCTATCCCAGAATTAACTTGACTGACACTTATCGACGTTCATAAAGTGGACCGAAAACTTACAAGTACCAACCGAATTTACTCCTAAATGCAAACATTTTCGTGGATGACGGATGAATTACAACGAACGGAATGCAAGAAGTATTAAGATCTCCAACATACGCTACATCTGGCCGGGTTTAAAAAATTATCCCCGAAGAACAATAATCTACCCCAGGTCATTCGAATCTTCTCGAATTCACTATTTCTCCTTAACAGAATGAGCTTAGAAACTTTTTCAATTCCCCAGTTACCGGAGTAAATCGTTGCTTTCTTGTTAGATTCCAAACATTTCCTTTGAGATTTCATTTTTTTAATACAATAAACAAAAACATTCACAAGGAGAAGGCAGTTGAGAAAATGAAATGAGATGGAAATCTTGATAAAATTCCAGAACATTGTTTTCGTTTTTCCATTGTGTTGAGTAGATTTGGGCTATCTTTTGTAATAGGGTTCAGCTTAAATAATCCTTAAGCATCTCCCGTACGCCCGTACAACAGCATCCTTAACTCTCCAAAGATTTGAGGGCCTCAAGTAGGTGTGAACCGTTCGCAAAAGAAGAAAAGCTGATTTGTTTTTAGTCAGTTTAAGCAGATTGGTAAATTGGCTGCACTTGTTATAAGTACTATATATTTACATCTACTGATCTAAGCGAATTTAATCTAGAATACCAATGAAGTCATACACAACTTTAGGGCATTTCTTCACACTTTTAGTCTTTCATAGGTAAACAATAGCGTTATAGCCATAGTGACGCTGAGATATTTGCAAAACTCCGGACCACACTTGCTTGCCGTGAGGAACGAACATACCACCAACCTTCCGGTGGGTTAACGCGTTCGCCACCACACCATTTGTGTACTTAGTTTCCTCCAGCTAGTTTTCTATCTACGCTACAAGATCCCCACCGCATTCACCAGCGATCTGGAGTTTTGAAAATATCTCAGCGTCATTGTGATTGTATTTCACATAACACACTAGTTTGAAGAATTGTAGTAAGCACTAAGTAAAAAGTCGATAACGTTATAGTTATTGTAATATTAGTAATTATGGTATCAAATTTTACAGTAATAAAGTGGTAATGGAAAAGAAAGGAGCCGTCATATGCAAGGTGCGGATTCAAGACTTCGACAATCGCCTAGGGCAAAAATCTCAACGCGAATGTCGGGAAACGACGTCGACAGCTGTGTTCTGACTAGAACATACCAATCCATGCTGTTTCTCGCAACAGTCAGAGGACTTAGTGATCTGATGATACCAAGCTTATAGAAAACATTTCCGTCGGACCCGCATGATTTTGTTTATTACCAAACTGTTCCCCCCATGCGCCATTAAATACTGATTTTTTTTATATTCGCTTATAACTTACGTTGTTCCTTTGCTAACAAATGGATTTCGAAGAAATGTTGTAAACATAAAACCTAATGAATACTCATATAAACGCTGCAATATATGCTTCACACAGATTTCTTCCTTATTGAAGTCAATATAGAAAAGTTGACGAGTCCTAGCCTTATCATCAGATCACCTTATCCTAGCAAGCTGGATGATAGATGAAGAAAAGACGTTTAACTGGTACGTATATGGGATTCACGTCCTAAAGAAATAGAATTAAAAGCTCCGACCTAAAAAAATCGCTGAAGTGGGTCCAAGGACAGCTCATAAGGGAAATGTTTCAGCTATAAGATTCGTGTCCTTTTCAGCTCTTAGTTTTTCCTTGGGTCATTTCATGGCATCAATTTCTTTCTGTAAATTTTAGCGAATACTGAGATGAAACCAATAATTTGTCGAGATCTGAGTAAAGATTTTCGAGTTCTCAGAATTTGTTTCGTAAGTGTTTGTGTGATGAATAAAATATAAAGCAATCTGGTTATGCTGTGAGAAGAAAATCAATAGCTTCGTTAGTATTCACACTTGGCAAGCCATATGTCTATTCGGTCCTAAGGGATTTCACAACAACAACAACTTTTATAAAGCATTTACCGCTTTTCGCTGAGCTTCAGTATCCTCAAAGATATTGTGGCTAGAAATTCTTACAATTGTTAACTTTTTTATTTATTGCCTATAACAAATTTTCATGGTAAAGTATTACGTATCATACAAACATAATGATGCTGAGATATTTGCAAAACTCCGGAGCAAAACTAGCTGAGGGATAGGCGAAACGAAGGACCCGCATGGCGTGATGGCGATTGCATTGGTCCCCGGAAAAGGTAATAGCGCATTCGTTCCCCACATCAGACACTTGCGGTCCAGAGTTTTGCAAATATCTCAGCATCATTGTGGCTGTAGCTTACAGTTCCATTGACATAAAATCGGTCTAAAATCTACACATCACCTCATACGAGGATTTTGAGGCGATTGCTCAGAAAATTAGGCTACCTATTAGCCAGACCTCAACAAGGTGCTACGGTTTCAATGTCATGAGATTTCCTTTTGTCATCTGGTTACGCGATATCGCTGTACGTAGACATTTTTTCCATTTGAATCAATCTTCCCGACCCCTATCGCTTTGATAGGAAACCATAAAAAAAAGCAAAAAAAGATTCTGAAAGTAAATCGTAGAAGGAATGTTGCGCTTTTGGTAGGTCGATGAACTCAACCAGTTCCAGCATAATCGAGTACAGTAGTGAATAGCACTGTTGGAGAACAAGCCATTTGATAAGCCCGAAAGCAAATAATTCGAATACTTAGTCAACTTTTTAGGAATTCGCCTTTAGCAAAAGCAGTGATAAAAAACAATGTGATAGGTTGAAATAAGAGAGCTACTTCATTTAATAAAAAAGTAATCGATGTGCTCCATATTTCGCACACCAGCGAAAAACGCTCTCCAACGAGATCAAGCTAAGCACATGTATTGTTCGAATAGGGATAAATGTTATGGTGCCAACAAACTAATGTCCTTTCTTTGGTCGGATTTTTCACAAAGCTTAGCATTTTCGTTTTCTTATTCCTGCAGGAATGTGCCACACATTCGACTGCATTCCTAGCATCGCAGAGTTAACTGAGTGCATATGTGGCTCATACAATTGTTTGTGGAGCCCTACCGATTTACCAGGTCAGGGTTTTTGCGATCCAAGACTAGTCTAATCCCAATTCGTTGACCCCGGAGGATTGCGTGGTTTAGATAGCCTGACGTGCGGGATCGAACCAACAAGACTGTGTTCCAAAGCACAAAACAACTGTGCCACAGGCTCCCTTCTCGCTCTTATAAATCAAAAAATAAAAAAGAAAAAAAAAGTTAGCCGAAAATAAATATATTTATCAACCTCACGTAAGTTCATCAAGAAAGAATACATCTTATAAATTAGTCTTAATCAAACCAGCAAGTGATTCAAGCCACCAGCGGTCTTCACTTATTCTTGCTGTGCGTCAGCTCTGCCCAATGAGCTCCACTCACTTAAGCGGAACGAAAAACACATTTCCTATAAGGTGTTTACTATTTTTAGTAACACGACAGCTACGTCGGGCTTTTCCGAGGAGGAGATTCATTACTAGGCTTTAGTAAGCAAATTTCGATATCCTTCTCATAACAAGAGCCCGAATGAGCAATCACTCCTTTAAGTAAAATCTTGATAGACAGCCAAGAATACGTTTTCCACTACGATGAGACAGAAGGCCACCAGCGTTGTTTATTTGCATCTCCTGAAGCCTTAAAAGAGATATCAAAGCATACGGAAAATACTGGAATACGAACCATTGGGTTATCCGCCTAATCAATTTTTAGTATCTTAAGGCTTTCGAGGAATTACGAGTAGAAATTCAGCGAAAAACTGATGATGACTGCTTTCGGAAAACCTCCATTAAGATCTGTTCCATTTCTTTAGCAGAAGATAACGAAATTCTTGGGGTTTCTCCTTAATGGTGACGAATAAATTATGAAAGTGAGACTCTTCAATGATAGGAGAGCAAAATCTCTCTATTTTTTCACATTAACATTCACATTCACGTTAAACTCTACACAGAAAAGAAGAGGTTTCAATATCGGTGAAGAAGATGTTACAGTTATGAAAGCCGAAAGAAAAAAATGACACTAAAGAGATTTTCCTGGTCCACATTGGAAATGGAGGCAGTACGCTCTGCATTTCTCATCAAGGCCACAGAGTTCGACACGAGTAGACTAATTTCTTAAGAACACTTTTTAAAGCTATTATTCTTATGATTCGTCATCATATTTTGTGCGGATATCAGCAATACACTCATTTATTTGGCTCGCTCTCACGCATTCGCCGTCTGTTTTCGAACTTCTGCGCGAGTTCGGCTTCCATGTGAAGATTTTGTCTTCCTCATAGACACTGCTGTATTCTATTCGAGAGTGATTCTCTATATAATCCCAGAGGAGACCTGGAACGGTCTCACATCTACACCACAGGCTGTCCTGGGCCTTATTGGATTGCATGGGATCATTGTATCAGATTATATATACGTCCATAAGAATTTTCGGAGAATTCCGCCATTTGTAGAACTACTGTGTCCTAAGAAAATAAAAAAAAACAGAAACATAACAAGCAACATGAAACATAATCAATAAGTTAGGATAGACCACTCAACGTTGATCAATACGGTTGCATGATGCATTCAATTTCGTTAAGTATCATAAGAAGCTTGAAGAGCAGAAAAAAACGCTCTATATTTAGCCTATAACATTCTCTGCAAAAACCTGTCGATGCATTATGTCAATATTTTTATCCACCCATAGTTCTTGTACCAATCTATTAACCAAAGAAAGATGGATAAATGGCTTGGTTTGGACGGTGCTTGGGTGGAACCAAAAACCGCAATGTACTTTGTGAGGCACCCGTTAACACTGCGCTACACTCCTCGCATAACAATCAACGATTTAGCAAAATATCTTTTGATCATGGTTCTCCATTATGAGAAAGAACTCAAACCGCACTAGTGTGTGGAAGGTACGAAGCTAAATGCGTCCATGTGTTTTCGTTGAATCGAATTGAATTGCCTTTCGTATAAACGTAATCATATCCATTTATACGCAGCGTAGGCGTCCTCGTGTAAGTGCAGATTTATTCTGCACGTTATTCGGGCCAAATGTCTTCAGAGAAGCGTGCGTAAAGAGCATTGAGGACGATCAGAGATCGACTATGACTTGTAAACTCTACTTCTATTTCGAGAACACTCGCATCAAGCGAACTGGGATTCATCATCTTCGTTTAGGACTTTTCCAGTACACGCAAAGGTATTCGGCATCGGCTGAATTTATAAACTCCACCATTGCTGTACTTCCTCTGCAGTTCTTTCTAGAATTTCTGAATCACACAGTTGCCCGAGGTTTTTTCTGCATGATTTTATTAGTGGCATTCCAATCAAAAAGTTTGAAAAAACATAAGAATGCAGTATTAAATAGTAAGAAAAAAGTGCTACTGATTAGACAGCTTGAGAACGTTTGAGTAACAACGACGTAAACAATTCCAGTGATTAAATTCCACTCGGCTTTATTTAATAAACCACAGATGAATAAACATCGATAGCCCATACTAAAAACAGCCGTCGACTTCAGGAATGTGAAAAACTTTCGGATTACTTCAAATGACAACCAAGAAGTACTTCACAAACGACACCTCGAGATTATTTAGCGCAATTCCATCACTCACAATCACTGAATTCTGTTATAAGTGATAAATAGAGCTACTTCACTGTTCGGAGAAAGTTTGTTATAGATAGAAAAATCCGTAATCTTATCCACTGTCAACAAGAATCCCATTTCATCCCACCTTCAGATAGTGTTCGAAATTCCTATATGCTTTGATTCTTCCAGTGACAGGCATCCAACTAAAGGGACTTTTTCTGGAAGCTTAAAAGACACTATGCGGTAGATGATAAAGCCCAGACATGTGGTAATTTTGCATCACATACCGCCAATGATAGAATAATGAACCGGCACTCCGTATGTTTTATTCCACTTTCATTACTCGGCCGCACCATGCTAAGTAGCACAACAAATTTCCTTATTGCTTCAAGGACAGCACGTTTTCAGTGGATATAATTGGAGATTAAACAAAGCTCCCATAGTGAGTTTCTCACGTGCAGCACTTTTCCCAATGAATAACATATACAACTATTCCCTCTCATAATAGCGAATTCTGCAGAAGTATCTTGCAATCGGCTTTTTGGCCCCTGTGGATAAAAAGACAAGACAATACGAAGACAAGGAATCATTTTGACTTAAATTTCAAACAACCAGATGCGAACTCTTATGAGGGACCACGGTGTTCTGGATTTCACGAAGCAATTACCGTATAGAAGATCATTAGCGGTGAAGAGTGATAATTGCTAGGAGCGCTTCTATTTTATCAGATTCTCCATTCTTTTTTCCAGTAAGCAACAAATGGAATTACTATCAACAGATATTCTCACAATTTAAAAACTTTCATTAGAAGCCTTTAAAATAGTTCCACCTTACTGTAAGAAAATCCTACTTACCTATTTTACCAGTTCTCATTTTATTTTAATTCAAGAACAAAAATTGTAAATTTAACTTTTATGTAGATTTTACGCACTTAGAAAGAGGGCAACCATATTTTTCTCTAAAATAATTACAATCGTTAGAAATTGTACAGGGAAAGTGCTGGTGAGCCCGGACAACTGAAGGACGACGGAGCCCGCAATGAATGAATTGTATTCAAGGCGTCTACTACAAAAATTTTCATACAGCAGTAGCAGGTAACGATGAATGCACGAATGTTGGTTGACTATTAACCAGAGTACAATTCAATATGAAATTCTTATAACGTTGAGAGAACGAAATCGATGAAATGGGAATCTGGTTTCGCGTGTAGTTTAACTAAATATCCCTTACGAATGTATTAACGCCGTCCTTTCCTTTCTTTTCTTTCTTCCTTTCTTTTTCAAGATTTTTTAAGGCACGAAAACAGAAAATGTGTATAATTTGATGATTTTTGTATAACACGGTACTTTCGAATAATTAACTCTACATGATTCTATTGCATTCTAACGAGAACTGACCCCATTTTGATGGCTCACCGGAAGGCTCACAACCGTTATGAAATTAAAAACATAAATTCTGTTGACATTATCATCCCTAATATACTAAAGGCATGCGCGTAGCGTAGTAGTTGAAGGTGCATACACTACACACCGGATTGGTAACGGGTTCGACCCTGTGCCCAGAGGTAACTAAGCTTGCAATCGATCGAGGGTTGGAAAATTGGTACTGAACTTGTCTTGAGGGGAAGAAGCACTGAAATGATGTATATATATATATATATATATATATATATATATATATATATATATAGGTAGATCGCCTTAAGTCCTTTCTATGTAATGACACGAATATTCCTACATTACATTCTAAATGGTGATATAGTATCATCAAAAAATAAAAAGGATAAAGCTCTCGGCGTTGACGAATCCCTGAGTGATACACCATGCATTCGACTTCATTAAGCATGATTTGGAGGTGACTGAATGCATATCTAGCCTTTACAATGGCTCTAGCCTTTACAATGGCTTACAATACAAAAAAAACAAAACTCGCCGTGGTCTGCCGATGTATCGAGCTAGTGCTGCTATCCTCCTAGACAAGTCTGGTACCAATTTGCCGACCCTGGAGGGATGGAAGGCTAGGTTGGCCATGAGCGCGGGGTCGATTCCACGTATGTGTTGTAGGACGCCTCCGACCACTGCGCCACATGCGCTCATAGTATCATTACTTCTATTTATTGCACGGTTACGGTATCATCAATGCATCATAGCATTGTAAATGATGAGCCAATATCGTAAGACTTTTCAATAAGACCCGCCACAAAGTCTTTTCTCGCATTTACTTCTTCGTATTGATCAAATGGACTGTATATAAATTATTCAGGTTGCGTATTTACTTAATTCGATATTTAGGCTGCTGTTCTTCAAGACCTGTGCGGGCCGAAGCACATTTTCTCCTCGTTTCTTTGCTTCACAATCGTCATCCATGGTGGTGGTTCGAGCATCGCGGCGAGCGTGAGTGTTATACCGTAGTCCGTAAAACGTCCTAGTCCTAATGGTCGTCCTAGCGGACCCATGTATCTATGTGGAGTCTATTCTATAGCTCTTTTTGTCCATCCGTTGTCAGTTCTTCTCTTTACATAACCGATCCATCTATGTTTCGCTACTGATACGTGTTTTTCTGAGTCTCGAAGATTAGAACTTCGCATTCCAGCTAGATATTGTGTGTGCTGGCTATATCTCGGAAAACAACGTTGAAATCCTATGCGAGCAGTGTGAAGTATACTTGATGTTGTAGCTATCCGTCCATATCTTTGCTGCATAACAGAGCACTGGTAAGCTTGCTGAATGGAAACGTGAGCGTGGATTTTCTGGCCATCAAGTTAGTCGGTGACTTCTTCGAGAAGCCCGAACACGGTCTATGCTGCTCTCTCTTTTTTCTATTATAATCCTTCCTTCATGCTGCTCTCCATCCTCACTGAGGCCTCAAGGTAGACGTTGCAGTTGTATACAAACCATGTATATGTATATTTTTAAAAAAACAAAAATACACGCATGTACAATGACAATGCGATACAACTATAATTAAGCAATGACGAGAGAGGTTAAAACAGCGGCCAGTGCTGCAGTTCATCAGGATGCAATACGCTGGTTCGATCCCATCCCCAATGTCCTCCTGTAATCCACGTCGAAACGGCTTAGCTGGACCATCTCTACGACCACAATGAAAATAGGTTCGATCTCCATTGAACAGAATTCATAAGGAAAAAAAGTTCTCAAGCAGCAGCCAAAGCAGCACCCGAAATATTCGAAGACCACTGTGAATAATGTAAGCGAGGAAAACGATTCGAATGCATCATGAGATGGGATCCGCCCAATAAGTGTGATGATGGGTCATGTAAAATAAGAAATAATAATACGAGTGCAAATATATAAATAAAGCACAAATATGGTAAAATTATTAAATAAACGTTTGTAAATTTGCAATATCGGGTAAGAAAAAGATTAAGCTGCTCGTCTGGGACTTCGCGGAGATGTTCGTTCAACGCCGATCCAAAAATTCATGGTGAAGAGTGGGAACGGTTCTGTTTATGGATGTAGAAAAGGGGCGAAAAGAACGTACATTTTTACTATAAATCTCGTTCATCTGAAAAATTCCGTGTCACATTTACACTGACTTATACAATTTCTATTTACACCAAAAAATCGCTGCAATCTTATCAGTAACTAGAATTTCGAACACGACTGGAAATCAGCACCAGAAGCACTCGATCATTGTCACTAGGTAAATAATAAAAACAAAACATAGCATGGAGTAGTTTATTTTAAAGGAAAAGTCAAAACACGAATATGGAAAAGAAAGAACTTCCAGACACGTGTAACCAAAAATCGTGAAAAGGACTCAGATGGCTACCGAAATCCAAATATTCGTAACTACACGAATTTTTAAGACTAGAACATATTTTCTACCACGGCATGTAGTCCTTGCAAAAATCTACTCGTAGTTGTAAATAGAGCTGATGACTTTTTGGTTTCCATCTGACTAGATGTGAATCGCAAGCTTTTGCTGATTGGAATGTGTATACTACTTTATAGCATAGTGCAGTGGTTCTAGGCACCATGAAATACACCCTTATTAGTTGGTTCGATCCCGCATTCTGAGTAAACCATTCGTCTGTTTCTCCGGAATCTAAAAATCCGTAGCAGATTTGTTTTGGAAAAAAAAACCCTGATTTGGTACATTAGTGAGGTAAGGCACATAATTGTATATAAAGAATCCATTCCATCCAACATCTCTGTAATGCTTAATGGAATCGAATTCAGTCAAAACCCGATGAGATTGATGAACACGAAACACGTTACCTTTCATCGCTTATGCCAACAAGCATTGTTTTTCTTCAAGGTGTTCTGCTAGCACCTTACGTAACACTAGATTGCCCCTGCTTGATGCTTTCAAACAAACAAGTAGTGAGGAGAGAGAATTGCAATGGATTTCGTCTTAAACTACTTGATAGGTGAATGTTTATTAGAAAAAGAAGATGTATGCCGCCTACTACAAGAAGCGGTGAATGTACTAAGACAACAATTCAATCAAGCAACTGCACAGTTGAACTCGTTTTGCTCTTATGAGCTCTTAAGAATTAGGTTAAGAGCGTAAATACTTGTATCGAGTCAAGCAAACGCGCACTCGCCCTCATGCTGCCCTCATGGGTTCACTAAAATAACGATGTATGAGTACGCGCATCTATGTATGAAAGCCTTATTCTAATGAGAGGAAAAGTGTCTCTTTAGTTATGCAGCCTGTATTTGTAATTTCTGAACGCATCAGCACAATCCCACTGCTCGGCCAGTTGTATGCTTAGACTCCAGGCAAATAAACTTCCGAGTCGATAGCCTTGTCAAGAGCTTTGCAGACCGTCAACACAAGCACAAGTTGATCCAATAAAATTTATGAAAAAGGTTGGTTGCCCTGCAACCAGGTTTTTCCTGGACGTCAACGAATCCTCACAAATTCCAACCCAGGATGCTCACAAATTATCACCCGGGGCTGACAAAGCGGATGGAAAATGTGAACACTTTCAAGGGCTGAATGGTCATGTCGGAAGCGTAAACAACCTGCTTCATGCAGCAATTCAAGAGCTAGGAAGAATTCCTTTGCCACGCAACGTGGCATATAATTAGGAAGAAGTTTCTAAAATATGGGGAAAAGGAGAAAACGGGTACATTTGAAAAATTGATAGCAAATACGCGGTTGTTTTTTAACTCTGGAAAAAGTTGTCTTACATCAATAGTTTATAATAACACTTAGACAATTAGAACAAGGTCTTGTTGTTTCAACCAAGTTGGACTGGCCTTGACATTCCGAACGCACGTAATAATCACCGACCCCGTCAGTAATCCAGCTATTTAGCGAGCAACTCAACAGGGAAGTAATGAAGTCTCCATATGTTGCTCAGGCGTCTCAGAATTGCTTAGAGTGTTCGATGACATGAAGGGCACGAGGACCCTCATGGTATTCTTTTTCCCGATCTCTGGAGAAAGCCTCGGATAGCTGTCCAAAACGCTGCCATAAAATAGCTATACTCTTCGATAGTCGTAAATTTTGGGAACCTATCGCGTCATAGAAAGCTCTACAGGAGAGACAAATTTTCCACTGTAAGTACGCATTTTAGCACTTGCAAAAAACTTCAACCACGTGAAGTGGTAAACTAGTGGAGAGGCAATCGCCTTAGAGATGCAATCCCACCGTTGGATCTTGATTGGACAGCCGTTATTTTTTATGATAAGGAGGTAAACCATTGAGGTGTTTCATTAACATACCATTTATTTATTTATACGTCCAGTCTTCCCATATTATGTGCATGTCAGCATCTGCTTCATTCAGTTCCTTCTCTTACACTGTCATCCCGAATTTCCCCGCATTTACGTGCAGGTTCGGCAGCACTTGAGGGCGTTTCCTTCTTCATAAATATGCACTAATTTTCTTATCACACAGGAATGGGAAGAAAAGGAGTGGTAGGGTGTGGAAGCTTGGTTGGCCCGGATCGGTGTCGAACAACGAGGTTGCGTATTTTAAACGGCAGCATTGGCGTTACATTACCCGTGCCCTGATTTGGAGGGTTACATTAAAAATTTGGCCTAACACCAATACTGGCAAATTTCTAAATTTTATTATAAATTTAAATTTATCTAAATTTCGTTTAAATTTAAAACAAACTCATTTAAACATTACATTTCAGTAGGTCTCATAGAAAAAAGCCATCCCTTAAAGGAATTATTTCGCTTATAGAGCTATGAGATGTGAGAAAATAATCTCTTTATCTTCAACTCGAGAAAAAACTGCGAGCACCCTTTGTCAGTGATGAAAAAGCTGGTTCTATAAAAGTGGAACGGAGAAAATGGAACAAATAAAAACTCAAAAGACCGACCTTCTATAAACCTTAACACAAATAGTTGATATATTTACACGGTCTTATAAATCAGCCTTTTGAGCCGATGCGAGGTTTGTGTAGGTCTTCGTTGTTGTTGTTGTTGGTCGATGGCTCACGTTTCGGCGACTTCGCCACACTCAGAGCGGCGCTGTGAGCACAGCCTGCTACTCTCGCCAGCGCATACCGTGGCTCTACAGTGTTAACAAAGAGCCCTAGTTGAAGTTTCTAACCTTTTGCTTAATTTCTTCCGTATTTCTGGATGGAGTCCCACTCGTAACAGCACGGCTCTGAGGAAGGCGAAATCGCCGAAACGTCAGCCATCGACCAACAACACAAACAGCAATGACAGCAACAACGACTGCGACGACAAAGACCTAACCAACCTCGCATCAGCTCAACAATATCACTTTATAAGATCATATAAAAATAGAACTAATAAAAGGTTGTACTGAGCTCTACAGCAAGCTCAAAGCGAATGTATTGATACTTGAAGAATGTTTCTTAATTTTATGACCATGCTAATGCAACTTTTCACTTTTTACTGTTCAGTTACATCTTCATAAGCTTTCAAATAAGCTCAAGTCGTTCAAATATTGTGCGCCAAAAAATTTTAAAAAACCAAAGAACGCCAAAAAACAATAATTACCAATCTGGTGTTCTGTTGTCAGATTGTAGGCTTCACTCACGCTTCATTTCCCTTCCCATTGTGACCACGAACCACTTGGTTAAGAAGCAGTTGTGAAGCCAAAAGGGAACAAGCACTTCGCCTTGGGATAACAAATTCAGGATCTTGGTTGAATGGTTGAAAATAACTTTCGTGAGTGCTTCAAACACGTATTAATATTCATTTACATGTGTGCAGGTGTGTAAGCGGACATGTCAGCTGAATCTGTCATGTTGAGCGGAGAAACATTTGCAAGTACCCGCAAAGTACAAAAGATATGATGGTCTTCAGCAAATAACGTTAACAACTGGAATATATTCGTTTCAGTGCCCAAGTCACAGATCGATAGAGAAGCTGATGTTTGTATTCTTGGGGTTCTATCAAGATATATCTTATTGGTAGCGCAAATAGCAGAATGGTTAGTAGAGCTACGTTGCAATAACACGTTCTCGTTGGTTCGATCTCGTTTCTCTACAAACCAAGCCCTCCATCTTTTCGAGGCTAACGAATTGATACTGGACTTCTTTTGGTAGGTAAAGAGCACTTGATACATCAGCAGGCCACCGCGAGTTACTTTATAGTCTAAACATGCACTCAACCACCACTACGATGATTAAGCCTTTCCGAGTAAGCTTGTTTTTCGTAAACATACGATAATTTCCTCATCAGTGGAGTAGTGCAAGATTTAGAGCTTTACAGGCTTGTAAGAGAAACTTTGCTCTATAGTTCTGATGCAGTTGTTATAACGCAATAACTCAACCGTACATATTTTTAGAATTAAAAATCTCAAAAATTAAAAGTAGGGATTGAATTTCTAAGAATTCCTAACCCAATCGTGGAGGCTGGAATTGCTAATGATACATGAGGAAACACATCCTGCTCTTTTGGGCGAAATCCCACCAGCTCAAGTGCATTCGTGTTCGAAATACGAACCTTCAGGCAAGAAAGAAAAATGAAAAAATAGGTCCCACGACCGACTTTCTATTAACCTCGGCATTGATCAAGTAATTCTTCGTATTCTTGTTGAGCAAGTGCGAGGTGCTATTCTATTCTTTACTCACGAATAAGCTGACGTTTCGGCGGATTTCGCCTCAGAGCCTGGGAAGGTCAAGTTGACTGCAATCTATTCGACCAAATAACTCCATAACCAAACGAAGAAGACGGTTATGGAGGTGCTTGGCCGAATAGATTGTGGTCAACCTGACCTTTCCAGGCTCTGAAAAAGGCGAAATCTGCCGAAACGTCAGTTTAGTCGTGAATAAAGAATAAAATAACACCTTGTGTTTGCTCAGCAAGAATACGATGAAAAAGTAAGGTACCTGGGCCGCAAAAAGCAGAATTTTATCATAATGACTAAAAGAACTTGTGTCATGTAGACACATATCTGCACAGTCTTATAGCTTACTAAAGTTTGTAAACCTCAACAAAAACTGAGATATGTTACTGAGATATTTGCAAAACTCTGGACCGCAGGTGTCTATGGTGGGGAACGAACGCGCTATTGTCCTTTCCGGGGAGTGACGCGTTCACCACCACACCATGCGGGTCCCAGATCAATCTCGCTGACGGGTGATTGCTGTGGCAAAGATCGATAGAAATAGCTGAGAGACAGGCGAAACAAAGGGTAAAAAAAAGCGTTCCCAGAATTTCATTAGGGAAGCGATACCGCGTCCGGATGTGGGTGGCTGTTCTCTATGTACGACTAAGGAAAAAGTGTTGGCCAACACTGTTTTCTTCCCAGCTTGTTCATCAGCTGCCTAGCGAAGTCCGAGCCTTTCTCAAGAATGGAATTCACACAGAGAGTGAACTTCCTATTCAAGCAACGAATAACTTCAGTAGTGTTGGATAACAAACCATCCTTGTGATAAATGAAATTTCTGATCGAAATCATTCATTGTCATGCTGAAATATTGTCGTAACATGGACACAAATTGCTTATGAAGAGTTCATAGCAAAGAACAGTGGCCAGGGTTCTGCACCACCATGGTAAACCATAGCAAAGCACCTCGTTTTATCCGAAAATATGCACGCTAATAAAGGATAGAGGATAAAGGATAAAGCTCTAGGCGTCGATCCACCTCGAAGGGATGCCCCTTGCATTCGACTTCATTAAGCATCGCTTGGAGTTGACTGAATGCATACCTGGCCTTTACAATGACTCGCCGTGGTCTGCCGATGTATCGAGCTAGTACTGCTATCTTCCCAGACAAGTCTGGTACCAATTTGCCGACCCCGGAGGGATGGAAGGCTATGTGGGCCATGAGCGCGAGGTCGATTCCACGTATGTGTTGTAGGACGCCTCTGACCACTTCGCCATACATGTCAGCCGATAGAGGATAGAAAATTTAAATAGCATCGAGAAATTAGAGATGCAAAAGTGCGAAGAAAGTCGCTAACATAGCGCTCAACTTTTATATCGTCTCAAGTCGACATTCTACTTTCAGATTAAAAGTACTTTCCAGACGACGCGATTTTAATTCGATTCCGACGAAAATGTCAGAAAGTTTAATTTAAGTCAAAATTTTTTTGCTATCGTAAGGAACGTTTTTATACAGGAACAAATAAATAGAACTGAGTGCCATGAAGATGCCACTCACGTTACCAACAACGTTGCGAGGATGCGATCAAATTTACACGCCTAATATCCGTAATTGCAGACCGTCGTAGTAGAAATGAATGGAAATTAGAAATGCAATCATGAGGTATGGAGGCGTTTGATAATTAGCTTGTTGGAAAAAATGAATGAAAACATCATTTGAATGATTGTTGAACCCTCGTGGAAGCTAAATATAGGTTTTCACTGTGATCTACACGGTCGATAAATGAGCGCATACAGTATAATTCACAATCCAGAAAGGACGCGAAAAACATGAAGGTTGTTGAAATAAAGAAAATTCACTTTGATTACTTAACCAATGAACCTTCCAAATCATAGGTTTTGCCCAAAAGTATCCCGCTCCCCACTCCCCTTTTTTATCCAGGAAGGGAAACCGATCAATATCTATGTGGTGTGCTTTTTATCACGTCACAAGCGTCCAACAGTAAATTATCTGATCAAGACCGAATAGAGCGATTTCTAACCGCTCTCCTAATTTCCACAATGATTCATGGGAGTAGAAGTTCTTATACACTTCCATGGCCACATCAAAGAGAATGAGAAGAAGAAAAATGATCTGCAGGAAACCACCCATCTGGTGACTAGTCTTTTCCATGAAATTAAAGAATGGGTTTTGGGAGAATGAGAATAGTTTTTTCCATGCAGAATTTACGCCCACTTTCCAAGATTTCTAGTTATTCTTTTCTACAGCCCCTATTACAAAGTGAGACAAAGATAAATCAGCTTTGAAACGGCTATTCAAAACTGAGTGTGTAAAAAAAGTGAGTGAATGAATTCATTTATTTTTCGACTCACTGCATATAAAACTTAAATCCTTTAAAAAGATAAAGTTCTCGACGTTGATCAATCCTGAGGGATGCGCCGTGCATTTGACTTCATTAAGCATCGCCGGGGCTGATTGAATGCATATCTGGCCTTTACAATGACTCGCTGTGGCCTACCAATGCATCGAACCAGTGCTGCCATGCTGCCAGAAAAATCTGGTACCAATCTACCGATCTCGGAGGGATGGAAGGCTTGGTGAGTCACAGGCGCCGGGATCGATCACATGTATATGTGGCAGGGCGCCTCCGACAACTGCGCCACACGTGCCCTCTTAAATACTTACTTGTTTAAATACTTGGATGACTCGTCTTTACATATTTTAAGGGTCGAAACACTTTTACAACTCGAAAGTCGTAGAAAAATAGCAAGAGGGTAGTATTTTATTCTTGTCATTTGCCCACTCAGTGCACTTTTAAAGGGCCTCACTTGAGATTAAACATTTTCGCTGTAGATTTTTAGATCAGTAAGAAATCCCTGTTCTTGAAGTTCATCGTAACTCGAAATATGGAAGGCGGTGTGCGGCAACATAAACTTTAAGTTTGTTTTTATCCAACTGAATGGATTCTAAGAGATCGATTGTCCATTAGTGATGTTAGAGAAAACATCCAAGAAGCTCCGTAAAACCTCTTTAACCCTCAGAGACCAAAACATTTGCAAAGAGTCAGTGTAGTCACAAAAAGATGAACTAAGGAAAATCTGAAGGCTTGAGAGAGAAAACGTAACAAAAATTAGGATAAAAGGTAAGGCAGAGAGTAGAGGGGAAATCAACTGAAATAGCTCCTCTATCAAATAATTTGCAGTGAAGGATTTCTATTAGAACGGAAAATTTTAAAAGTGCAAAGATTGGACCATTTAAGCCCCATGACCTCTGATGGAATTCTATAAACACATCCATTTCATCCTTTAATTGTTTTCTAGAGGATGGAATTCTATTAAAAACAATGCCTTGTTAAGCTATTAAATGAAATCTTCACACATGAGTGAAGATAGAAGCGAATGGTTTTAAACGATGTTGTTTACTACAAAGCAAAGTCAACTTGACTATGTTGTTACAGTAGCTCAGTAAAATACTTCGTTCAATACTACTACTCAGAGGAATATAATATAGTGGTGGTGATGTCCGTCATCACGAGCATGGTGCTGGTTTGATTCCACTCAGGGTCAACCAAACTTCTCATCCCCCGCGGTCGAGATGCCGAACCTGTCTGGGAAAAAACTCACTGTCTGCAATCCAATTGGAAATGCGTGCTCCAACCCGGCTAACTCAGGACTCCAGGGAGAATTGCTCGATCAGCATTCTACGACATTCAAGATAAAATGAAAATCCTCAAGCACTAACGCAAGCCACACGTAAAAGTTGGAAGATCTTCGTGGATTTCATCCATCACTCTTCGGAAATAGCTAGCAAGAATAGCTTTTTATCGGATAGACTTTTTTTAAGAATAAATCTATTTCACGGTCAATGAACCTTAACGACTAGATTGGCGTTCATTTTGATTTGGTTATCTCTGTATAGCTGTTCATCACCGCCTTCCATCAGACAATGAAACCGCTTGATTGGGACGAAAAGAGCATCTCCATCAAATCTTCGCTTTGCAAACCAGATCGTCTAAGCACAAACACCATTGTCAAACGAAGAGCGGACGAAGCAGTCAATGCTCAACAAGTCGAGGAAATAATGGAGGGAATATGAATGGCAATAAATGAAAAGGAATCTCGGGTTTAAAAACATCCATAGTTAAATTGAGAACAAATCCGGTCACGGACTATATAGGAGAGACCACACTTTTTTCTTCCTAAAAACCTTCAATAGTTATAAAAAGTGGCATAAGTGAGAAATTTTGCTTAGTAAGAAAGTAATATGAACTATGACAACGATCACAGACAAGAAACTGATCAAATGAAGTCAATGGTGTTGCTGGAGCCCTGATGTGAAGCTGAACTCCTCTATTGCGTTGGCAGTTCTACTCTTCACTCACAGCACTTGAAAGATATCTTCTGTAGTAAGGTCTACACCGAAAACATCAGCTTCGACATCGCAGCGCAAATCTTCGACTAATATTATGCCTACAAAATCTACGAGACAAAAGTCGAGAGCGAAACATCTCTACGGTCCGGTTATGTACCACCAGGAATAAATGTAAATAATAATTATTCAACTAATAGAATAATACTAACAGGGAATAATTAATTGCAACAGGGTTAGTTGGAATAATTGACAACACATGGACGAAAAAACCAGTTAAGCGAAGCCTAAGATGATGTAGTCGTCAGGCACTCTGCAGATGATAATGATTTATGGATCACAGAATGCTACCATAGATATCACCAAGTTCGATGATAGCTACCATAGCCGAACACCCAGAAGCAATTAAAGGCATGAGAATCATTTTGAACGTAACGTTTTCGGAGTGATACCCTTTCTTAATTATTTTTAGATCCAGATTAACCACTTAAAGTTCGCCAAACTCTGAAGAGTGTTGAATTAAATATTTAGAAGGAAATGGCAAATTTCTTGGCTGTTTGACAGAAGCTATCGTGGGGATGAGCCACCTGCAGAGTTCTACATCGCAGCTCGAAGCCCAGGAACACTCCTAAAGAAGCCGAAGCGGTAAACGGTTTCGGAAGACACCCATCGGTTAGAAGACGAAATGCGAAAGTAGATTTTAAAGGCTTGTAATAGCGTACTGGTACGCTTTCGTCACTGTAGGATAGCCAATGTGGCGACGAAAGCATTCGTTGTTCTTCTTCATTGAGGCGGGGCGACTTTAATGACGAGACCTCGCTGAGATTGTTTCCAATTGAGACTGTCATCGCGTTAGCAGGGCAGCCCCCTAAAAACTTTCACAACGAAGAATTCGCATGCAAGTTTGGAAGGGATTTCCCGACAAGCACAGTAGAATGGAATAGAGCTAAGGAAAAAACAGATAAGCAAGCAGAAATTGGAAAAACACTGTCAATATCTTCAACGCAAAGGGCAAAGCTGAAAGGATGAAGCTCTCGGCGTTGATCAATTCCTGAGGGATGCGCCATGCCCTCGACTTCATTAAGCATCGGTTGGAGGTGACTGAATTCATATATCTGGCCTTTAAACTCGATTCGCCGTGGCCTACCGATGTATCGAGCCAGTGCTGCTATCCTCCAAGAGATGTCTGGCACCAATTTGCCTACCCGGAAGAATGGAAGGCTTGGTAGAACAGAAGCGCAGGGATCTATTCCACGTGTGTGTGGCAAGGCGCCTCCGGCCGCGGCGCCACACGGGCTGTATCTTCAATGTAGGCCTTAAAATTGAACGTATTTCCTTTCTTCACCGATGTGATCACATCCCTTTTTGCATTTTCGTTACGGTCGAAAGTGACGGACGGAAAAGGAAATGGAAGAATAAGAGGCACAAAAGATCGTAGACAAAATTATTTCCAAGAAGAAAAAGTAGTAAAGATGAAAGAAATTTAATAACGAATGAACTGTAAAATCGTTGACAAGCAATAGAAAAACAGTTGACAAAAAGATTAGACATCTATTAAGCTGCTCGAAGATTAATACCCGGTTTGTAATTCCATTTTTCTCGCAGAGGTTTCAGGAGCGCTTTTTTTAATGCTGGAAAATTACATAAAATTCCTCGTGAACAACACATGCGTGATCTAAAAACACAGTTGTGAGGAAGTCGAAGCCGCCGCAACGTCAGCGATTGAACAACAACGGCAATGAGAAGAACTACACCAATCTCGCGTCAGCTAAACAAGAGCAGTTCGTAAGGACCTTGATATGGACTTTCACACAGTTTTACGAAGCTCATTCTATGCACCTTCACTTCGCTTATTTGAATTATAGCATGAATTCTGCTACAAATTGTGTTCTTAACAAATTTTAAAGGCTAGAAGTTAAGATGTCAAAACAACAATTTCAACAGTTCTACTTCCACAGACTTAAGCTAGTACGCCGTGCAGCTCAAAAGCCTGGAAATATTAGTTAGGAATGTGGTCAAGGAACTGTTAACGAGAGAACAATACAACAGTGGTTGAAAACATTTGACACGGCGAATTCGAGCTTGAAGAAGAGGAAGGTCGAGGAGTCCATCTGCCATTGCCGACGATGAATTGAAGGCTTCGATGGAGGCAAATATAGGCAGAACTGTTCGTGAGCCTTCATAATAACACAGTGTAAACATCTCAATTGTTTCGCAAAATCTGAGAAAAATTGGAAAGTCAAGAACAGTCGACAAAGTGCATGGTGCACCAACTGGCAACACATTGCATTACCGACGCTTCAATAGTTGACGGAGGAGTGCTACGAAACTGTGCCTCATTCACCAATATTCGCCAAACTTCTTGCCTGCCGACTACCACACCTTTAAGCATTGCGACGTCTTACCGTGCGAGAAATGGCTCAGAAACCAATCCGTGGCCGAAACTACCTTCTAGAACTTCGTTGCCTCAGTAGCACAAAGTTTTATAGACCCGGTATAAATAGGCTTAATTCCTTCTGGAAGAAATATATTAATTCAAATAGCTTCTGCCCAGACCAATAAAGTTTGCTATGAGCTGAGACGAGACACTTTAAAAGCACAGACTGAGATTGAACGTTAATTTACAGAGCACCACAGAAAGCCTTGTGGCTACTGGTTCTCTGCAAAAGCGGCTTATCGCTATTACGTCTTGCGCGCCTATGCCAACAAAGTCCTATCTACCTCCTCGTTCCTTCTAGGGCAGCAATTTGCTACCAGACTGGTCTGCGTGGATGAAAACATTGCCTTGATTCGACGTAGGTAAGCCAGTAGGTATGTGTGCCAGACATGCATTCAATCATCTCTCCGATAATTGATGATGCTGAAAGCATGGCGTATTCCTTCGAGGTTATCAGCACCGAGTGATTATTGAAGTTTATTAAAAAAATAAAAAATACAAAAATATAAAAATAAAAATAAAAACATACAAAATACAAATTAAAAATAAAAATATATAAAAAATATAAAAAAAACAAAAAAATATTAAAAAATTTTTTAATAAACGAAGCTCGAGATAATGACCGTTTCCTAGAAGAGCGATGTAATTTTTCAACGTTTTGGCATCCATCTGGTCAACTTTTTTAACCAAAATGATAGTTGCAAAACTCCGGACAGCAAGTGTATGCGGTGGGGAACGAACACGCTATTGTCCTTTCCGGGGAGTAGCGCGTTCACCACCACACCATGCGGGTCCTTCGTTTCGCCTGTCTCTCAGCTAGTTCTATCGAACTTTTGCCATCAGGAATCACCCGTCAGCGGGATTGAGTTTTCCGGAGTTTTGCAAATATCTCAGCATCATTGAAGTTATATTTCACAATGTATACCCTGCCGTTAAAAAGAGTAAGCAGTAAGCAATAAGCCAAAATCAAAATGATAGTTATCTCCTTACTGAAATCACCATATCACTACATGGAAGGGAAAAACGGATAGCATACCATGAACGATGATTGTCACTTTTTTCCGATTCCAGAATAGCAATACAGTCTTAAGGACACTGTGTTGTGGTAGAAAATCATCTGCAACGCCGATGACTGATAATAATGGTACTGTGTAAAGCTGAACTGTGACATCAACAGACACCCAATGCGGATTTCTGTGAGGTTGAGGAAACATTTTTCTACTGAATAAGCTCTAGGCGAAAACGACACTTTTGGAAGAAAGTAAAGTGCATTGAAACTTTAGAGCCGTATGAAATAGATAAAGGATAAATGGTAAAGCACTCAACGTCAGCGAATTCCTCGCCCGTTGTACCACGCATCCTACTCCATTGAAGCGAATAAATGCATTTATGGCCTATCCAGTTGCTTGCGGTGATCTACCTAACTACTAGACCAGCGTTTCTTTGCTGTCCCAGGCAGGCCTGGTACAAATTTGCTGATCCCGGATGGATGGAGCGCTTTTTCTCTGACGCACACGGTCGAGCAGATTACAGTGTGTGTGCTACCGCTTAACCTCTAGCCACTGCGCCATGCTCATTCGAGATGAAATGATTGGTATATAACAAAGAAATAACAGTACATGTAAAAGTGGTAAATTTAACTATTACTTATGTGTTTCTCAATCAACGTAACATTAGAAAGATGATCTTGGTATGTTTTATTGAGCTTTTTGTGGTATCTTCTTTCACCGACAGCAAAAGAAGGCCTCAAAATCGCAATGTTCAACGAATTCTTTCTTTGAATGCTCGAAAATGATTTTCAAAATTGATTGTGCTAGATTTTCATCCTTAAACAAGTATGCTTTTCTTTTTTTTTCATAACTGTGCGAAATACATGTGGAACGAAAATGTTTCGGTAAATAGTTGAACTAGTAGACTGGAAGAAAGAAGGAACTCGATCAAGGAGTGTTAAATTTACTTGATACTTGATACTTGAATGGCTCGTCCTCACTGGTTGTGCGGTCCCAGCACAATCACTTTTCGGAGGTTTGCTGGTTAAGCCACTGTGGCTCCTTAGCGTCCCGAGGTCAGCCTGGCTAAAGTCTGCCCCAGGCCTTCATCACCATAGGCAGTCGCAGCAATTGTGGATCAGAGGGAGATTTACCACCAGGCGACTTTGATGCCAAGACGGTGGTGGATCCTGGTATTGGTTTACTCTTAGCTAGGCTTCCTAATGGAAACGCCGGACTCCTCAGCTTGAGATACCCTTCCAGGAGAAAGAGTTTTCCCGCTGTAGATCGCAGTGCGACACCCAGGAGCACCTCCCAGCCAAGATGAGGCGGTAAACCGTTGGGAGGAGAGATAAATTTAAAACACTCATAAAGCAAAATACCTTTAAATAAATCTATTTTTATGTAGATAGATAAAAATAGCTACGAAAAAGTAAAGTTATCAAATATTGAATGTTTTGACGAACTAAGGAAAAGAAAATGCGATTTAAAGTTTCTAGAGAACCAAACTCATTTGCTGAAAGCCCTCATCAAACTGCTCTGTCGTCTCAACTATTTTTCCCTTCAAAACACGCGTGATTAAACGAAGGTATCAGATAAATAGCAAATGCATTCTGCATTGCCCCATAACAACGAGTCGTTTAGATCCACAAGAAAAGTCCTCAACTAGTTCATTAGATTAAAGGCTAATGAATTTTAACCCTTTTATTTACTGCCTTTTTCTTCCTAATGGCGGGGTATGTTGCGAAATTTAACTCTTATGAAATGCTGAGATATTTGCAAAACTCCGAACCGCAGGTGTATGCAGTGGGGAACGACCACGCGCTGCTTCCCGGTAAGGACAACAGCGCGTGTTCGTTCCCCACTGCATACACCTGCGGTCCGGAGTTTTGCAAATATCTCAGCATTTCATACGAGCTAATGAATTTCTTTTGTATCCAGTGATGAAGTTACTAAGTCAACTCTTCGAAAGAGGTCAGCAGCATTTCTTTTTATTCAACGTTACTCCATTAATCTGGAAAAAAGATCAAAGATGAAATCTGGGAATTCACTGTAAATGGAGATCAACACAGTTTGTAAGCCATAGAAACCTACCATATAAATATAGCCGAATTCCACAAAGAGAGAGAAAAAATGGGAAAAAGGAGAAAGATGAATTTAAAGGGAAAGGGAACACAACCCCAGTGCTACCAACTACTGCGCTGACCTTCTATTATTCAATCCCCTACTTCCTTACTTATTTTGATACTTAGATAAACAATGTTGGTGCTATTTTAAAAGTTCTTCAATTCGCTCTATTCTCTAACAACCATCATCCATGGAAGTTATCGGCTTCGGATGCAATTTCGATCACCTGAGGAACTGTCGTCTAACTAGCATGTATGAAATGTTGAATACTGGTTGAGGGTAACTTTCTCAGGATAGATCTCCTTCACTGCTGACATTCGTCGACTATTCTAGAAGGAAGGAAAGTTTTTTGCTCATGACGTGAATTCCACCAAGCGTATTAATCCTCTGCTCGATGGGGAACGACGTGTATAGTCAAACAATAGAATATTTATTTTCTTATTCATTTATCTACCCACTTATTTGGTCGCAGAATCTATGCAGTGCCAATTACTCTGCTCATGTGCGCGTGTAGCCGGCAGTTAGAAGTATCTTTCTCTATTGCATTCGCGGTCTTTGGTTTGTTCTCGTCCCTTAGGGAAACTATTCTCCCAATCTCTTCAGGGTTTGCGAATTAACGCTGCACTACTATGCGAAGGTAAAAATAGTTACTTGGTACATCAGTAGGTCACCGAAATTGTATAGGCTAGTTACGCCCTCAATCTCACGTCTAAACCCGATACGATACTTAAAATAGCAGTATGAAGTCGATAGCGAGGCGATATCCTTAGCAATTGATTAAAACCCAACGGCATTCTTTTCTTCAACTATTATAAAGTAAATTTAAAAACATTTGCTTGTATCAAAACGGAAAGTACTAATAAATGAGCTCTTGCAGAAGTAGGTTTTCTTGGCTTTTGGATTATTCTAGAGATATTCCAACCTATTCTCTCGTTTGTGACACTACTTGACTCATTTCCATCTGGGCTTTAAAAATCATCAAATCATTCTCTACAGAGTTAGTAGAAAGGCAGACCAAATCTATAAAGTGAACTTTTTAAGAAAATCAAAACTGCTGTTTATATGATGATATTGAGGCTTTCATGACTGGAGAAACAACTTTGAAAAATATGAAAACTATTTTCAAAAATGCCTTTATTAGGAAGTCAACTATGAAGATACTACGGCAAGATTCTCTCTATAAAATACATATGAAAAGGATTTATTATCCAGAAAGCAATAAAAGCACCTCGTTCACAAGGCGAAAATGAAAAACTGCTTTCAAAAGTACGACCATATATTACAGGTCTTCTTTACTTGCTTAAATCGAAAACATCAAAATGAACTAAATGTGGAGCGAGTAGCGCAGTGGCAGTGACTCTGTCAAAATGCGGATTGTACAGCTTACTAAGGCTTTGGTTCGGTCCCGCCTCAAGCTCACTGATGCTTTCGTCCGTCACTCCGGGGTGGGGAAATTGCTACCAGTCTTATGTGAGAACAGTTCACTCCCTTCAATCTATGTGCGAGCACTCAAGCTCGGCTATCCCAGGACTCAAGGAGAATCGACTCGACCATCATTCAACGATATTCGTAACGAGAACGAATATTCTCGAAGACCAACAGAACTTACAGGCAAAAAAATTCGAACACCTTCGTGGATAATGGATGCGAGGAAACGAATCGTATGCAAGAATGCTGAGAGTGTAATGCAACAGACGTTGAGTCGCGTAACAATATTAACCAACATAATAGGTAGAATTAACTTGAACTTCCCTTCTCGACTGACCTACATAAAACGGATGTGGGAACTCCAAATTCCTATTTAGCATGGGTTTGTAGAGGAGGCTGACGAGTTTAGCAGTACGGAAAAGAGTTATTCTGAGATATATGTCAAATGCATAAGGGATTGCGTTCATTGAGGTTCGCCTTGCTATATTGGCTGTTATTGAAAGTTATCTATGTCTACGACATTTTGATCGACGCTTTTATGAGAGTAACAACTCGTTGGGCTCGATTAATTTTACGATGACTACTTCAATGCATGAAAAGGGCGAAATTCGGAGTAACGTTAGCCAAAGTGAAATGATTAATGTACTGACTAAATTCCTGACATCCATCAAGAATAGAAGGAATAGATTGATCGTTAACCTAGTTAGCAAAAAAATTAGTCATTAATTTACTGAATCGACTTTCACTTAACGTCGGCGTGAACGGTTAGCATGCTTTTTAATACTGTTCAGCTTACACGAGGCTGCTGAAAAGGTTTGTTCGGCTAACGTTTTGACGTCTTCGTTTTTCTTTAAAACCGATGATCCAAGTCGATGGTCCACAGACGTTCGGCTTTTCGATGTGGTGTCTTCGTAGTTGCATCCAGTCGAATCTTCTTCAGTGGGCTCGAATGAAGTGGAGTGTATATAGTGAAGCGGTTTTCTACGTGAAACACACTTTATTCCAGCTTATACTAATTATTACATCTGGAATTTCCCCCAATAATACCGATTTCAGAAGCCATTCGACACTATTTGTTGCCTTCTGAATCTTTTTACCCTCTTCATACGCCTTACATGATTAGCTTTGGAGAGAGCAAATCAGAGCTAGCCGGTAATTTTAGCCCTAAAATAAATAAATAGCCAATAAAACGTCGGTGGAGCCAAAGTGTAGGTGGATAATATTTGATAAAAGCTAGAGAAAAAGGTGTCGTCATTGTCTTTATTAATGACTATTTCTGAATTTTCTTAATTCCATAAAATTAGCTTATTGGAGTTTTCTCGTTTCGAATGATTTATTGAATACGAATTAAAACCGGGCCGAATGACATCTCAAAGGTCATTTGCAATCCAATGAACGATGGGAACGGAAGAATTCTTCCATAATTACACCGGCTATAACAACAATAGCTATTTATGATATTCTTAAAAATTATGCCCAAATACATTGGAAACGGCAATCAATCGAGTTTTCAGTTATCAGTTGCCAATTTCAGCCGCCTGAAGAGCCGTTTTGAACGAATACGGTACGAAACCGTAACCAAGGCCCAGATAGAATTTCGATTGGAACTCCACCCTAAAAGCAATATAGACATTTCAAAGGCAGTTAAGAGAACTCTAAATGAATACTCAGCTAATCTTTAGTTGAAACATACGTCGCATTCTTAGTACGAAATGTTTAGACAATCAGGGATTCAGGAAGAATCCATGCTTATGTAAACAGATTCAAAAATTCAATACTCTCACTTTAAATTTCCCAGACCTAGAGTGACACTAAAAAATAACCCTAGTAATTGTTCAATCAAATTCAAGTATTCAGACAAGGAAAGAAAGAGTAAGGTGCAGAAGAACGAGAAAAAGAAGAAAAGCAGAATTAAGAACTAGGAAATCAGAAAGAAGAGGTAGGAGAATACGAAGAGGAAGGGGGATTGTCGATGCTTTTCTTCGAAGCAAAAGGAAAAATTTTTACACTCCTTGTTAGTGAGAGTTCTTTTCTAATGGAAAAAGATCTTTCTGTAATACAGTCTAGTTGAACAGAATAACTCTATACAAATAAAAACTTCCTATTGGATTAGTGGGTAGAACGGCCTGAAGGCATTTATTAATTGAAGATATCTGGATCAACAACTCACCAGTGAAGTCGAAGGGCGTGTAAGAATGCCGAAAGACCTTCCATAAGTACAAGAATCGAGAAGGTGAGCACACCGAAGAAGAAGAAGATCACGTACGTCGCAATGTAGCTTGCAACGCCGTCCAGACTGAACGCCTGCACCAACACCATGTGCCATAACACTTCGGAAAGTTCTGAAACAAGAAACACGTTGTGGAAATAAGTTCTCTTTAACTTCAACACGGTCTTCAATCTTAATTTCATTTCTTGATTCGCAGATACTCTCCTTATAGTCACCAGTTTCCTAAAATAGATGCCCTATTCTTAGAAACGTGACAAGCTGCTACTTTGTCAACGATAGTTATTAGCTAGGCACTATAGAAACGCGACACCAGACACAATCTTGTTTTCAAAGGCAGAGAACAAAAAGAAGGTAAGATAAAGGGCTGAGAGCCTGTCACATAAAAGTATATGTTTTTATCCCGTGTCGACGTTTATTACGTTGATGGAACGAAAAGCAGCTTAGTACGAATTTATCTTGAATATAGACAAAATGTGAACAATTATCGTTAGCACTGACGTAGATGCAGAATAAAACATGTCTTTAGCTCAGCCTTTTTATTTACTGCCTATTCTTTTTAATGGCAAGGTATGTTGCGAAATATAACTTGTATAACGCTGAGATGTTTGCAAAACTCCGGACCGCAGGTGTCTGCCGGGGAGTAACGCGTTCACCACCACACCATGCGGGTCCTTCGTTTCGCCTGCCTCTCAGCTAGTTCTAGCGATCACTTGCCATCAACAATCGCCCGTCAATGGGATTTATATGCCGATTTGGGCTCCCCAGATCAATCCTGTTGACGAGTGATTGCTGATGGCAAGTGATCGATAGAACTAGCTGAGAGACAGGCGATGCGAAGGACCCACATAGTGTGGTGGTGAACGCGTTAATTCCCGGAAAGGACAATAGCGCGTTCGTTCCCCCGACAGCTGCGGTTCGGAGTTTCGCAAATATCTCAGCATTACACATGCCTTTACCTTTCACTGAAAATGGGGACACCATAACAACTCTCACAAAGATAGTTATCCTGCAATTTTTTGATTCTCTGCATATCGCGCAACATAAATTAGCACATAGTGGCCAGCGTACGTTTTATTATCGTAGGTCCCTCTTATTTCGCGTGGCAGACAATGCAAAAAACTCTTTTTATTATCGCAATATTCAGAGAGCCTGTGGCGCATTAGTTAAAACTGACCAGTAATACGCATATGGTCGTTGGTTCGAACCAGTTTCCCGCGCAAAGCAGGCATTCAAACGCACTGTGGTAGACAGTCTAATAATAAACATGACGGAGAGTAAAAAAACGCTGTCCATCGGTAGGTCTGCGAAAGGAGACTAAGTATACAACCACAACAATGCTGAGATATTTGCAAAACTCCAGACCGAAGGTGTTTGCGATAGAGATCGAATACGCTGCTAATCTTTCTTGGATTATCGCGTTCACAGTTATTCCATGCGAATTCTTCGTTTAGCCATTCTCTCGGCTAGTTTTCTATCTGCCAGTGAGATCAGCAATCACCCGTCATCGGGATTGACCTGGGGAACACGTTAGCTCTCGGAAAATGTAATAGCGTGTTCGATCTCCACCGCAGACACTTGCAGTCCGGAGTTTTGCAAATATCTCAACATCACAACGATACTGAGATATTCGCAAAACTTGAACGCCTGGCCAGATCGAACCGCGACTTTCCTTTCCAAGGGATCACGCACTACACACTGCACCACCGAAGGCTCTTGCTATGCGTTTCTCTCAGATAGTTTTCTAACTTACGCTGCCATCAGCAATCACACATTGCCGTGAAAAAATTACTGAGAAAAACGCAGCAAGGGCCTCCATGTTGCAATGTGTAATGCACGAGCCCCCGGAAAGGGAAATCGGGTTTCGATTTGGCCCGGGGTCCAAGTTTTGAGAATATCTCAGCATCGTTGTAGTTGCAATTCACATAATATCTGCTATGAAAAACTGAAGTAGGCAGAAAGTAAAAGGTTGACTTTATCTCAGCATCATTGTAGTTGAACATCACATAATACTCTGCCGTGAAAAATACTAGTGGGCAGTAAATAAAAAGTTAACACACTGAATATACATTCAATGACCTCCACTGTTTTAAACCTAAGAGATTGATCGACGTCGAACGGTTTGCACCTTTACACTTTACTTCAACATTAAGCTACCTTAGACTTGTTGCTCAAAAGACTACGGACTAAAAAATATACGCTTACTTTCTTTTCACTTCTTTTATTATGCCTTGTATGTTTTATAAAAAGACTATTTGTAAAGTTCACATGATTGATGCTTGTTAGCAAAAAAAAATAATACGTTCCCTCATTCTTTTGTTTTTTTTTGCGTTTGAATGTCCTCTGTTTAAATACTTTTCAACCCTTTCTCGGCCAGGATTAAACTATTGATCGATTAATCAGCATTCATTAAATCACATAACCATTATCACAGCAACGAACTCACGTGCATGTGCAAGTGACAAAGCCCAGAGACGAAGGTAGGAGGCAGTGTGCGACACACAACCGAGTACATATTCGATTGTGTGGATCGCCTGATGAACCATCACATCTCCGAACGCCTTCAATCGACATTTCAATCATCATAATGTGGTAAAAGAAAAAGTGTAAATAAAGAAGGAAAGTGGACATAGAGAAAGTAGAATACATAGAGACAGAAGGGGGAGGAGTTTGTTTGCGTGCACTATGTATGTGTGCGTGTGTGTGTGCGTGTGTGTGCGTGTGTGTGCGTGTGTGTGCGTGTGTGTGCGTGCGTGTTCCTGTCTGTGTTGGTGTGCATGTGTATATGTGTGTGGGTGTCGGTGTGTGTATGGGCATATACATACATATATATGTATGCATGCATGCATGTATTTATTTATGTATGCATGCAGTGGGATGCTCGGAATAAACAAAAGGGAGAGATATTTAACCATTAAAAAAAGGCTGTTGGCTTTGAGAACGTAAGAGAGAACTGCTTAATTAGTGAATGCGTTCATAAAAAACCCGGCACAGAATGATGTACGGGCACAAATTGCACACCTATCTATCGTGCATGGGTGATTGAAAATATCATTCATATCTACTAGAGGCATTTTAAGTCGGGAGAGTACTCTGAGCGCAGTATACCTCTTCTTCTGATTCTCCACTGTGTTCGCCAGCTTGTTTCTTGTGTTCACCATTGATAACGATTTCGGATTCGTCGGCAACCACATTTGCACGAACTGACTATAAAAGGCAAAAAAAGAAATATACAGATGATTGAAATTGTCTGCACCTGGGTTATAAACACATCACTTAGAGCTAACAAATACATTTCCACGGAAATCATCTGAATTCTCTTCGTATTGGGTTTCCCTTGGTCGCAATGGAATTGGAAAGATCAAAACTAGCAGCTCTTCTAAATAAAGCGCATTAATCTCGAAGGCAATAAATCCATGATGACGACCTTGAATTTGCACATCACCCAATCATTGACATGGGTAGTGTTAAGTGAAGTGGATTAGATCAGTGAGATTAAGTCGAAGGAGGGATACAGGAAACATTCACTTTTTGAGTTGGTGGAGGGAGTGTAGTTAGAAGTGCTCCTTTAAATACTCCTGATATTACTGTCTTTTTTCTTTAATTCTTTTCCAAATCATGCTTTTAATAGATCAATATCACTAACAATATTGCTTCCCATCACGTTTTTCTTCTTCTTCTGTTCCAATATAAAATGTATAGGCTTTCCGAATAACATGATTGGTACGCATAAAACCGCTATCAGGACCAAAACCGCCTCAACAGTGCTCTAAAATGTGAATCATCATTAGGTTGTCCTCAGCGAGATCTCAGGTTAGATAGAGAAAGGCTTCAAGCATCTAGTAGTAGAAAGTAAGAGGAAACATACTTGTCCGGGATACCACTGTGAAAGATAACAGGCATCGAGTTCAGTGTACTCTGGCGTGGTACCACTTATCACTTGCTAGAAATAATTTGCTAAACTAATTCATGACTATTAAATAATAACTAATTCGTCACATTCGTTTTTATCGAAGTGCTCCGCACTGCAAAAAGAAATATGATAACGCTCCCTGTGAAGAGCACGGTAACGGGCCGCACGATAGATAAATCGAACGGCCCAGCAAAAAGTGAACCATTTCCATAATGAGGCTTTTTTTTCGTTAATATAATGTTAGAAAATAATGTTAGTCCGAGTATTCACATGCCTTTTAGGCGATTTTTCTGAGACAAACGAACTGCTCGACGAAATCATGTCATCGCTGCAGCATCAAATTAATACATGCAACTTAATAATTTATTATTCTATTATTTCGTCTTCTAATTAAGGAACATGTCGATCACACTTGTGGACAATTTTTCGCCATGTTTCACTAAAGAACAAACTAAAGGTCCTGTCTAATTAGACGTTGATTAAGAACGTTGCTGAATAAGTAGAATTCAGAAAATATCTAAGGGTACTATAGTATTACAGTACCACCGTATTCGCTTACATGTTGGAGATGATGAAAAACCTTACAAAATCCTATGTATAGGAAAGTGATGACTGAAGTCAACGGTAACAGCTTAAGTAAACGCTCCATAATCCTAATAAAAAAACATTTTAGAAACATTCGAAGCAATTTATTGAGATTTGGCTTGATTTATATACGAATTTACTGCCTGGCTACAGTATTTTATCGCCCAGTATTAAAGCATTCAAGCTACATTTCAATATTATCTCATAAACTCTCCTTGATGAGGGCTTATGTTTCGGCGACTTCGCTTTCTTTACACCCTAGGCGGACTCCATAACCAATAGACTCTTCAAAAAGAAAAAGGGTGTTTTTGTTTTAGCATGCTAGGGATTGGTTTATTCATCCAATTTTCATTAAGACTATGGAATGCTCCCAAAATGATGGGGATAAAACTCTATAAGGACACGTCTAGGCTGTAATGAAGGCGAAGTCGCCATAAAGTTACCCACTGAACATCGAAATGCGTATAGAGAACAACGTAGAAAGGAGAGTTCATAAGATAATATAAGTTGTTTATTAAAGCTGATCATAGTTGAAAGCTCTTTGTCGTATCACTGTGCTTGAATACTTGAATGGTTTGTCTCAAAGAAGGAATGCGAAAAATCAAGAGGGTCCCAGGGAAATCCCACCTAACCGTTAATTTACTATTTGGAAAGAGTTTTTTCCCTTAGAATCTCAAAAGCCGATTTATCGCTTTCTGTGGCAGCCAATGACTACGTTGTTGACAGAATGGCAGGAACTCCTAACCCTGCTTCACCCTTAGCTGGGGATTTGAATGAAAATATCGAACCCCAAAGACACCATGCTGAGGATCAAATCTACGCTGCAGATTGCAGTTTGCTAGACCCATTAAGTCCATCCAGACATAATAAGGTGATAACTGTTGGAGGTTCCAACTAAGTAAAAGTGGTCAGTAATTTCTTGGATATCCAAAAATTCCGTGCGCCTTTTTAGCTAGAGGAGCCACCAAAAAGCATAGACGTCTACTATCTTATCTTTTTCACAATCTTTGTTGAATATTTAGAAGCGTTGTACAACTTACTTCGTCTTTCAGTTCAACAAATCCGGCAGGTCTATCTTTGAACATAAACATGTTGATGAGACCAATCTTAAAATATTTTCTCTCTTCACTCAGGTTAAGGTTGCCAACCATCAAAAGGGAACTAACCAAAAGTGACGGAGCACAATGGGATCCTGGATAGAACTGACCGAAAATCATGTCCTCCTTTACCCAAAAAAATATCCACTTCGCTATTACCTGAAGACTTGCTATCAGTAGGAACTCTACAAAGGAATAAGACCTGCAGTGTCTAATTAATCTGTCTAATTGTCTAATTGTAATTAAGCTGAACAGTAAACAAATCATTACAGTAACCATTGCTGTGCTATCTGTAAGGTAGAGGTTCCACAACTAATTTGATACACCTGAAAACCATTTCCTCTGTGAAATATTACTATGTTTTCACAAAGCATTGTTTCCCGAGCTTCCTTTCTTTTCATCGTTCCTACTTAGGTATTAAAATATCCTTGTAAATCACAATGAATAGGCACATTTTATAACTACAAACCTGTAAGCAAAGATATATGAAAATACAAGTCATGAAGAGCATTTGAGGAATGAAGACAGTGTAGATGTCGATCTTCGATTTGAAGAACCTATAAATGGATTTTTTCAAAAATAGCATATCCATTTTGCATACTCCATCCGTAGTCTTTCTGAATGAACTAAAAGAAAAAGACGACTTTTTTGCATATTTTATGTGAAGAAAAAAAATACGTGGCGTGTGTAGTGCAGTACTTAGAGGCGCCCTTCAATACACATGGGTTCGATCCCGGGCCCGAAGTACGCCACGCCTTCCATCCCTCCGTGTTCGGCAAATTGGTAACAGACCTGTCTAGGAGAATAGAGAATAGCAGCACTGATTAGATACATCGCCAGGTCCCAGCAAGTCGCTCTACAAGCCAGATACGCATTCAATCACCTTTAACGATTTTTAACGAAGTCAAATGCATTGCGCATCCATCAGGGATTGATCAACACTAAGACTACCCTTCACATTTTATATGACCCGTCTTCACATCTACTATGCGAATCCCAGCACCTCTTGCATTCCATTGCTTTCTTGGCACCCATCATCCATGAAGGTCTTCGATCTTTTCGCGTAGTTCCGCTGTAACTTGACCATTGTGGATGTAGCTGAGTGCTAGTCAACTCTATTGTCCCTGTAGCTCTTGACTGGCCGCGTTATAGCGTTCCCACTTTGACTGTGGGAAGTAAACCACTCCCAGACAAGTCTGGTACGAATTTGCCCAATCCAGAGGCACAAGGGACACAGTGGGTCCGATACTGAGTTAAACCAGCACTCGTGCTCCCTTGCGGCGGCTGCCGTCATTACGGCCATAGTCTGTGGTAATAGAAATGATGGAACGATAGAAGCGATTTTTATTTAACACCAGTGAAATCAATCGAGTGCCTAGAATTTCAAAAAATATCATATGTAACAGGAATGGCGATTGTACTGCAATGGATCGAAGTGCTTTTCGGTGTAAATAGTCTTTGGTTCTATCTCTCGCTGTAGGTCATCCAAGCTCTTCTTCATTCAGGGTTCAGTAAACTGGTACCAGACATGTCGAGGAGGATAAAATCACTGACTTGATACATCAGTAGGCTACTAAAAGTCATTGTATAGGCTAGAAAGTGTATTTGGTTGGCCCGACTGTGCTTCCAATGAGGACGAATCCGTAGGACATCCGTAATGCCTTAACATTTTGCTCTTTGTTGTTTGTAAGAACCTTACACGGTCTTCCTATAGCTCTTTCCATTCCTTCTTATTTATCTAAGTAATAATTCGTTAGTAATTTCTGATCTTTTAATAGTAGGTTTAGTCAGTTTAATAGTCACTATCGATAGTGGTAAGAAGCAACGTAGAGATACCAAAGAAGAGATAAATGAATGCTCTAAAGAAGTCAGCTCATACCTATAGTTGAAGAGACTCAACACTACGCCGAACGTCATCTGAGTAATTCCGGCAATCACGGATAATTTCATTTTTAATGAATTCAAGAAATTCAGTTTGTTTTCAGCGATGTTCCACACAGGATCCATTCCAAATACATAAGGTCCATACGTGTGCTGATAACTGTACTCTGGATCCATCTGAACTGATTCGAAATGGATTTCCCTTGAAAATTTAAACTCACGCATCTAGTATAAACAATTTTAAAACGTATAAATACGGTTAGAAACTATCCCATCATTTTGTTTCGATTACACCCTCAGCTTAACTGGGTTCATTGCCGACTTATGCTCATCAGATCAATCCCGTTGACGGGTGATTGCTGATGGCAGTGATCGATAAACTATCCCATTATGTTAAACTTCTTATTTACTGCTTTTACTTCAAATAGAACCACAATAGCACTGAGATATTTGCAAGACTCGGACCATAGGCTAGATTCCAACCAAATACAAAGCAAGGGCCTTCGTGACGCAATTAGTAGTGCGCGAGACCCGGAAAGGGAAATCGTGGTTCGATCTGCCCCGCGGTCCAATATCTCAGCATCGTTGTGGTTGTAATTCAGTTTAAAATGTTGTAAGTTATCGTTATACTGGATAATACAAAAAAGCAATCTATGCAAGGAGTTTGAAATCATTTTCAACCTCGGATCTGTTCTTTACTGCTTACACTTCATGCAATGGAAAATTTATTAGGAAAAAAGTCATATTACCAAATTTTAACAAAGAAAACGTAGAAGCTCACTTGCTGAGAAAAAATGCGACTGACCTCAATAAACATCTCTTTGTGAGTGCTTGCAGACTGATTCACCCATGAGAGGATTTCACTTCCACTGAAAACATTTGTTATGATACTCTAGAAATATTTTCCTAGTATTTTTATCCACAGCCCTTTAGTTGTGTTTCTTATGTTCCATGTAGGCAACATTACAAATGATTAAATTAGCAGCTCGTAACGATAGCAACAAAATCTAAAGACTTCTAAAACCTGTAAGGATTTAGCCACGATGTGCCGAAGATGTTGAATGATTTGGCGAAGATATCGTTATAGATGAATCCTGCATACATCGAGAAAATGCCCATGAGAAGGATAATATAGCGACCACCAAAAAACATGCCGAATATCTGTAATGATCATTAAACCAGAAGCTAGCATCGTCACTAGTAACACACAGCGTCCGCGACCCATTTTCTATACAGAAGCTGGAGTGCATAGGAGACGAAGTACATTGCATCCAATACACTTGCTTTAAAATGATTCACTTTACTAGAGCAGGCTCCTTTACCACAGTTTTTCTAGTCAAGTGACAACTTGTCTAACAGACACCTTATGTGAGGTGGCTCTCATAAAAAGTTCGATCTTTCCTGTAATGTTTAAAAATATATATGCACTCATCCTTAGTGGTCGTCCTCATTTAGCCAGCACCTAAGTTGTGTTCGGCTTACTTTAGATGTGCAAAAAGCGTTAATAGCCTGCTATGATGTCTGTTAGAAAGTCGTCATTCGTCGTTTAGTTCACATCGCCGATTTTACCAATGGTCCTGTCAGCTGAACAACCTTCCTAAAACCATCTACTTCGTCATCAATCTCACGTGCTAATCAAACAGGAGGGGCTAAAAGGGAGAAAGGGGCATCAGTGGTTTCCAATATCTTGGTTTTTAAATCCTAACAAGCTTGGAAAGTTGACAAAAGGATGGCATAGGCCCTCGGCATTGACCAACCCCTTATGGATGCCCCATGCATTCCAATTCATAAAGTATTGTAAAATATTTAGCCTATTTACCGATCTATCAAGATAATGTTCTTATCCTTACAGACAGACAAGTCCGCTATCAACTTCCCCACCCGGAAAACTCCAACGCTTACAGTCGTTGTCATAAATTCGAAATTTTTCGAATATAGTCTAAATATAACCCGCTTGTGACCTTGACTTTGCCTTATAGGAACTATCTCATCAGCAAATTTACGTCACAATTAGATGGGAAATGAACGTTTGAGGAATTTCTATTAATTTTATTGCAAATGTCAATCCTCTGATGTTTTCTTTACACATCATGGCCTCTGCAAAATCATTAAAAAGTGGTACAAAGCCATGAAAATGATGTTAACTGTGCAAAAAAACGTCGAAAGCGAAATAAGAAAGTGCTTTCAATAGAGTAATCCCATTAAATGAATAGCTTAATAGAATAGCAAAAGAAAAAGAAATAATGCCCACCTCATCCTTTATATTTCTCTCGATAAGATTCTTCTCACGAACTACAAAGTAGAGACCAGCGAGGAACATTAGAAGGCCGTGACCAAGGTCACCGAACATACAGGAGAAGATGAAAGGAAACGAGATAATCGTAAAAGGAGCTGAAAATATTGATCTTTGTCGTTAACTTCTATATCAGTCCATCTAGCGTCGTTCATTTCACTATTTCAATGCATGATTTGCGTGCATACCGTCCTTCAAAACAACGGAATATCGTTACTAACTCTACTCATTCTTAGAGTATGAAGGATTAAGCGTTCGGCGTTGATGAGAATCCTAATGAGAAATGCTCATTGCATTGGACTCCACTTGTAGTATCGCGGAGGTGAGTGGATGCATATCTGGGCTAAACGATGAATTTTAATGGTCCAGCGATATATTAAGTCCATGCTTTTATCCTATCGCACAGGTCTAGTAACAAATTGCAGACACGGAGAGATGAAACGTTTGAAGAGCCCAGGATGCGCGTTCGAGTCGGGGATCAACCTTGCATGTGTTGTAAAGCACCTCTAGCTATTGACTACAGTAGTCTCTTAGAAAGAATTTATTGTTTACTATTTATTGTTTGATACGAGATGTACCACACTTCACGGATCTCGGAACTACTTCCATTCGATTAGTTTACCCGCATATACAATCCATAAAGGTCTTCAAACTTTTTTGCATGTGGCTTCGGCTGCTAAGTGGGGATTGTTTTTCGCATTCGTCACAAATGTCGATGAATAACAGCCGAGTTTATGCCAACTATAATTATCAGATAATCGTGCTTGGATGGCCCCGCGTGGATTGGGGTGGTCATCTTGTCCGTCTCAGAAATAGTCAGTTACCAATTTCTTGATCTGAGGGAATGAGATGCTTTATAGGTCCAAAGCGCGAAGAAGCAGCACTTTGGCAGGTTGCGCCGTTCGTGTAATGAACAGTATCACTGCCATTGCACTACCCGCTCCCCTAACAATAAATAGCAGCATTAGATGATTTTATGTCTATTGTTAACACATCGTCATGGGAAGCTCTGCGTCTGCAATACAATTTTCCATCCAGTCGATTCCTTCACAATCGTCGTCCACTTTGCAGTTCTTCCTGTCCATCATTCGGCAACACTTCTCACAATACTACCATTCCATCTATGCCTCGAAATCCTAAAGACAGTACATCAATCGAGGGCTGCTGCAATTTGACGACACGTCTGTTGGAGGTACTTCAAAAGCATGGTTCAAGCGCGCTAAGTAGTACGTAAAGCTCTAGACGTGATTGAAGTGTTAACCCACTGTTCGCGTGCATAACAGAATGTGAGGCGGTTTTAGAGTACGAAAAATATTGGTATAAACGAGTAAACTATCTATCGGATTTATTTTCCATCCCACTTTGGATTTTTTTGGACCGACCTTTCTTCCGATTCATACCCGGCCTTATATTTTTTCTGTTTTGTTGATTTCTATGAGCACCGCTTCTACTTTAATAGAAATTCTCGAAAAATTTAAGATGTTATCGGTAAACATAGGTATAAAATGGTTTCGCCATTAGTGCTTATGCCTTTTCGTGTCATATGAACTATATAAATATCCAGTTCAATGAAGCGGTGAAGGATATGTGGGACTCCTGACGAGCAAATAAGGATAGACAAAAGATTTTTAACTTTGTGATAGAGTACGATACCAAAACAGAAATGCCTCCTCGTATCCCAATTATCATATCTTTCTTAGATGATGGACAAAGTTCTTTTCCAGCTTGGGGGTGGTATCCATTGGATCCAACCTTTTATGTTTTTCCAGGGACCTAATGCAGAAAGACAGTTTGAAGATGCTGTCGTTCTGTTTCCACTCTTATTTTGGTCTTGTACTCCAAAGTTCGCGGTGCCACATATTCCTTTTTTCTGGAGACTTGAGTTTGCATCGCTACAGCGTTCTCCGCTTATTACCCGGTTCTTCACCTGCCACTGAAGACACCTGTCGACTAGTGGACAGCTCAACAGTTAGACTATGTGATTATGAAGTTTCAAGGAATATAACTACTCCTCTCTGCTTTGCTCATAGATGGGTTCAGCCCTGGTGGAATTCCCTTTGGAAATTTTAAACTACTCGTTAGCTTCAGCGATCGTACTAGCAGAAGAAAATTAGCTCTGCACCGGTTCAATAGTTTGACACTAGAGCACACATAGGAGCTGGTCAACTGTTAACGGGATACGCATAATCTTTGCTCTATGGACTGAAATTTCACCGCCTAAACCGACCTCATTTTCTTCTCTTAGACACATACTCAGTACCTAAATAGACAGCCAACATATGGTTTTCGAGTCTCACGACTTCTATTCTTTTCTTCATCTTGTAGCCTATGGAATCGAATGGAATCGTCGAGCTCGCAGTCTAGTTATAACATGAGTCCGTTAATTCCTGTTTTCGTTTACGTACTGAATATTGGCTAAGAGGATTTTCCTAGAATCCTAAGTTTAAGCCATTGTTAGGGCATTCTCAGGTATTTGTCACGTGCAGTCCATTCCTTGTGAATTGAAAAGTCCATTGCCCTTCTTTTAGATTCTTCCTATTTGGAACGATTCACGCCATTAGTTAACCGATGAATAAAAACCAAACGGTGTTCTCACCATGTAAAAATGTAAAAATCTAAAAGATGTTCTACAAGATTATCTCATTCGTACTGCAAAACCGTTTGCAACGGGAATAGAACCGTAGTCTCACCTGGATTCAATTCGCGATAGGTGGCAATTCCATATGAATCAACAATACTTTGGAACACCTCAGTGAATTTGTTCGTCCTGTTATACGTTGGTGGTTCTTCTGGAGTGTCCAACACATTCAATACTGGTTCCATTGCAGATCCAGACGCTTTCTGAGAAATTAACATCTAGTCGGAATAACGGCATCAACCTGATAACCAACTATTCCAATACTATTTTCATCAAAAACGTTTTCATGCAGCCTATTTTACTTGTGGATGAAGTGGTATCAATGAAATAGTAGTAACACTTCCACTATGGCTGACAGAATAAAGAAGGATACTCACTGCTCCTCTTTCCAGGGCAGCTTTCACCTCTTCGAGATGCACCCGAGGCACCCAACATTCGGCCACAAAAAATCTTCCGATTCGGTCAAACGTGAAAAGGTTTAGATGATGGTAGACGGTTTTCTGCATTCGTACCTAAAAATTTCAATCACAACCATTCCTGTTCCTCATTCTGAACGCGTTTCTCACTCGTTAAGAAATTCCTATCTTCTAATTTTTAGTTTTTCGCATTTAGGGAGTGTATGCCATAGAACTAAAATAAAATAAATAAAAGTAATACCAAATAAAGTAAAATAAGTTGAAAAATACCACTGAAATGACACGCGTGCTAGTTCTGTCTTGGAAACTTGTGAATAACTAAGCTGTCAGTAAAAGCTGAGAAGAAATGGGAATACAGCTTGAGAAGATTATCAACGCCTCTAAGGACACGTTTTAAAATGTTCAAAAAAAAACTATTTGAATTTGGCGAATTCTCACTGTAGCATCCGATTTAAAGAAAAAAGAAACTTTTAGTCACAATTACCCGACTAGTTACACGAGAAATTTCCATGACTTTAAGCACAAAAAGAGCGCTTGTAAGAAACATGTTTCGAACAATCACGGGCGCGTGTACACTAAGAGAGGGCAGGAGGAAGAATCCAGGAAATTAGCGTGGCAAATAGCCGTGTCTAGTGGCTGTGAAGTTGTAGTTTCTTAAGATAGGTCTAGAAGAAAACTCAGGTTTTCAAACGACAACTCTATTGATAATAAGGTCCCGTTCATGCTGCATTTTATCTCGAATGAAATAAGCGCAGCTATAAAACGTTGCTTAAGACGGGACAGTCTAGAGAATTCGGTAACAGTGAGTGAAATACCACCAAACACTCTATAAGGCCAGCTATCTCGCAATCACTTGTATGGCCGTCTATGTTCAACGCAAAATTGCATAATATGGCCTAACAGCAGAGACAGTTTCACGAGTTCGGCAACGCTTTGTCTGATCCCTTCTAAAGTCTGCGGGAATGAAAACGTTGGCGAAACGAGTAGACCACTCTGCGTTCGTATAAAAGAATACCTAGTTGGCAAACGTAAACCAAATATTCCACTAGGCATGCATAGGACGCAGAGAGACAAGGGAAGGATTTTAAAGTAGGGGTTACGATCTTCGCACAGGAATCGAAAACATAAGTGCGCAAAACTCTCGAGGCATTCTGAATTAATTAGAGGAATTCGGAAATGAACTGCAGGGAAGAATGCCTCATAATCATGCATGATATTGGACAGCATTTAAACCTTTTATTCTGATGGGAGGGGCACATTACGCGTCCATGTGAACCCTATGCGGTTGGTCTCCACTCGAAATACACAGTGGTGGACTTATAGAAAGCTTTGAATGTGCTAAGAAGTTATTTTAGTTTCAGTGCGATTGAAATCTTGAATTAGCACTTTCTCTGCTTGGTTATAGAGGTGTTTCGCTGGGTAGATTGCAGTCAACTTAACCTTTCTAGGCTCTGAGGAAGACGAAATTCGCCGAAACGTCAGCTTCATCGTAATAAATAAATGAAATAACACCTCGTGTTCGCTCAACAAGAATATAAGGAATTTAAGCAAACAGATTAAATATCCAGGAATATCGCTACGATCTGACTGATTGACAGACTGACTTGTCTGAGCCAATCGTTGTGGTTATTGGCGGCGGCCTGAAGGACTCTGTAGCGATGCTCTTTCGTCTGTCCGAGCACTGTGCGTAAGTCCTGAAGACGAGCCCGCACGTCAGTACGAGCCGACTGCCGATCCTGTAATCATAGCAGTTTCCCATTTGACATTAAAAGCTATTGCTTTTATTGGAATCAAAAAGAAGACAAAAAACCGCTATCTGTTGAGCTGTTGTATCTCTGCGTAGCGTGTATAAAGTCGCTCACTCTAGTTTCTGTCCAGCCCATATTTAACCCGCGTGTGAAAAAACATTCTTCGTCACCTCTACTTTTAACCAAACTAACTAACTAATTAAGCGAATCTTACTAACTGAACTAAAGCTTTTCTGAACATTCCAGAACACATACTAAAATTGGAAAAATAAAAAGAAAGTTGTCAAAGAAGCGAGTGACTCAATAATAGTGGAGCCGTTCATTTCGCGGAGTGTGCGATATACCCACTAGCAGGTTCGATCGCATCGGGTCCACCAGGCTTCTCATTCCTCGGGGGTTGAGAAATTGGCACCAAACTTGTTTCGCGCCGGCTCACTCCTTCCAATCCCAGTAGACACAGCCTAGCTTCTCTATCCAAGGAGTTCAGGAAGGATCGAACTCTACCGGCATTCAGCGACATTGGTGATGAAGACGAAAGCCCTCAAACAGAGACCAAACTAACAAGCAGAAAGTTCGAAGAACTTAGTGGAAGATGTGCGCCAGGTTCCGTACTCCGTACGAAATCATATGTGATGAGGAACATGATATGTCGGGTTATGCAAAAAAAAAGTTAGAATTTACACATCTCTACAGACAAGATGCAATTTTTCTCCACCTATCAGACTGAAATGCCGATGTCGTGGAGCATGTGAATCGTTTCTTCTCTGCTTACTCACCTATGCGATGCATGGTGCACTCTGCATGAAATGAAGAACGACGAAAGCTTTATCCTTTTCTTGCGTAATATGAGATATTAAGTCTTTCCGAAAATGAGGCCCGATTTTCGTTTCATTTTTCTTGCACACGTTTTAGCAATTGTTTTTTCTTCCAAAGTTGTATCATTATTGCAAATCATTGCAGTCAGCTGTCTTGGAGTAATTCTGACGGAAAAAAACGCAGCGTTACCTATTGTATGCCCTTTCGCTTCGTGTACTTGAAATATAAAATCACCTGTGTTTCTGAGAAATTTTGAAGGTTCAAATTTCAGATGTCAAAACAAAAGGTGCAACAAATCTACTTTTAAGAATTTAAACTCGAATGTAATGCTGTCAAATGGTTTGAAAAAGTAGCGGACTGTAGGACCAAGTAATGTCGAAGGTAAAGTGCATAGTGCGTTTGGGGGATTTCGTCGTTGCAAATTGAGTATTGAAGGAAAATCGCAGACCCACTTCTGTTATTAACGACGATAATTTGAAAGTTTTCATGGATTCAAATAAACGTACGACTCTTGCGGAAGTTGTAGAACAACTGTGTGTAGGCATCTCAACTGCTTCAGGGTACCTGATGATAAATAGAAAATCGAAGAAGCTCGAATAATTGCCGCTGCACGAATGGAATGACGATTAAAAAAATGCCGTCTTGAAGTATCGTCAGCGTTCCTTCTACGCAGCAGGAACGACCCGTTTCTCAGCCGACGGCCGTTTGTAATGCGCAACGGGAAGTAGTACTTCTATGAGAGGACGATCGACTCAACAGATGGACCGCGATGAAGTTCGACAGCACTTCCCAAGGAAGAAACTGCATTAAGGTGATATCAACCATCTGGTGGCCTACAGCTGTTTTCATCCAACACTGCTTCCTGAGTCTTAGTGGAACGAGTACGGCGGAGAAGTACGTCCAGAAAATCCACAAAATGCACCTGTTACTTCAACCGTACCGTCCCACACTGGTCACAATATAAAGGGGTCCATCCATCTCCAGAATAATGCGCAGCCGCACATCGCACTATCAACCCTGCAAGGATTGAACTAGTTTGGTTACGAAACACTATCTCAACCACCACACTCATTGGACCTCTCTCCTACTGACTACCGTTTTTTCGGCGATCCTGACAGTTCCTTGTACGATGATGCTTCAGAAACCAAACCGAGGACGAAGCTGCGTTCAACGACTTCTTCGCCTTTAAAAAACCAGAATTTTAAACAGTCGGTTCAAGCAAACTGGTTTCTTGTAGATGAAAATCCGTAGATTCCAATGGCTTTTATTTCGATTAATATAGCGTGTTCTTTACTAAGATAGTCCACTTTGAAAATACAGTTTGAGGTAGGACATTAATTTAGGAAAGATCTAATACTTCACATGTATTTTTTAAAATGACTTTTTTCCGGAAAGCCTATTCATGCGTTGCCTTTTTATAAACGTATGCTATGCATATATCATTCTTCTCACTTCTAAGGCGGAAGCGAAATGGTTACCAAGGTTCAGTGAAATGTCCTAAAACTTGAAGGAATACAGAATGTTCTGGTCCAAGTAATGATACCTTCCCGCCTTCCCCTTCTCTCCTAAATGTATCTAAATGTAACGTGATATAAAAGAAATGCTAAGCCTATCCTATCCTATATACTAACTGAAAAGAATGAACCAACAAAGTTCGAGTGACAATAATGCCTTTTGTAATCCACAATTCTACAATGTTATTCATCTCACAACGTTCTGAAACTTGAACAGACGAATGGAGCAGTCCTTACCTTGAACGTGTTCGGGCAACTCTTCATGAGTTTCGCTTTGAAACCGTCGCACACCTTTTCGACAATGCTACGCAGACGATCTCCCTTATAGAAGAGGATGAATACAGCCTTCTGGCATTTTTCATCCTGAAACAATTATATATAACCAGGGATATGCTGAAAATATTAGCTGTCCAACTAATATGCACTCCATAGGAGGAAAGGGGTCATACAGAATGTTGGAGCCCAGTTCTTAGTAGTGCCTTACAATAGACAAATGTTTTTGGCCCTATTCTGCAGTTAAGCATACTAGGCCTTCCAACCCTCCGAAGTCGATAGACTGGTGCCAGACTGGGTCTCGGAAAAGAAGAACACTGATTTCATAAACCAGTAGTTCTCTGTAAGTCATTGTTTAGGCCAAATATGCGTTTAATAATCTCTACGATGTTCAGTGGAGGTATCGTTTCTCCTTTACGATAAATTCACTTTTTCGACTATTGTAAACGTAATACAACTAACAAAACAGAACTAATTACTCGCATTTTCATCTTCCAGATCTTCGTCAATCGGTGAACTTCTCAAATATACGGCATGGTGACAAGCTCTCCAAAGTACTCTTTCAAACGCAGGTAGCCGTTCTCGTCGTATTACACCAACAGAATAACTGAATACAAAAAAACACATATATTTTATATTTGTACCTAACGTATTCTTAAATCTTCTTTACCAAACATCCTTACTTCGTTTGCAAGTCATAAAATATCCCTTCTAAAAAATCCTTCGTATCAGAGGACTATGTTTTAGCGGACTGGTTTGGGTGGGATAATGGAACGGTGTTGTAGGTGGGACCGTTATCAACGGAATCAACGGATCGTAACGACCGACTGACGGCGACGACAACCGAACAAGGCCGGGGATGACACCTCGCCATACTAGTGAGAGATTGGCACATAATTGAGAGAAAAACCGCCGATAAATAGATGTAATTTTGTGAACGTTCTACAACTATGTGCAAAAAGAAAAACGAGAGTACTTATAATTTCAAAAGAGAAGCAAAATTTTCTGCGATTGTAAGAAGTTCTACTAGGAAATTAAAAACACAGAACGAAATTCTGCCTAAATATCTATAGCGAATGATTGTGGTATAAAAGACTGGGAAGCGATAGTTCAGAGAAAAAACTGCATACAATTTGGGTTACGAAATGGAATCGGGTCAACGGAGAAGGCCAGGTTAAATGAAAAGCTACATCATCGAAAGCTGTTTGGGGCAAAATACATGAAACGGGGATCAACTGAGAGTTTTTTAAATGCGTAAGAAAGTGTTTACCCAATTGGAGCCTTCTCGACTTTTCCATATTCTTCCTCCTGAGTCTCCAATTCCTCAGCAGCTTGATCGTCCATTCCCTTAAAGATAAAGTCAGATTCCTTTAACTTGACCTTAGTTTTTATAAAATTGCGTAATAGAAACAATAAGAGACAACGTATGTATATTGCATGGAAAATTGATTTGTATAAACATAAGAAATAAAACAGTTGAAAGCCATCATCTCACTATAGAATTCCAATGCTAAATGGCTGTGTTTTTGTTATTGGATCACTCAAACTAACTAGTAATAGCCATTATATAATAAATACTAAAAAAACACTACGCATATGACCAACTCCTTCCAGGAATTCGTCAGTCCTGTCGAGGACCGCGTCCCATTCCTTCAATTCCATGTAGTTCATCATCAGCTGCGAGTCCGACTCATTCATATTTTTCACATCCCGTTCAAGGTCAGTAAGTGTTGTCTGAATTACCAACATCAGGCATATAAGTGCCATTCCGCACTTACATCATTGCACACATGAAACAGCAAAATGTACCGCACGCATTGACATCAATGCATATTCTTTCTGTGGTTCTAGCTTGCCAAAAAAGGATTGATTTGCCATATTTTTGTATCCAATCGATAAGTAATAGCACACAGATGTTGGGGCACACCTGTTACTTAAAATACCCACTTCATAGTGTATAGAAAAATTGGGAAAACCCACAAAACAATCAGATGTAAACGCGTCAGTGCAAAAAATTACTGTTGAGATCTCGTGTTTTAATCTCGGGAATGGAATTGTCGAAACTGAACAATTTTCCAGTTTCTAAATTCCTCACTCTCCTTTACTACCTTCTATTTCATTTCACTTCACTCCCACACTACTTTCTATCCCACGTTGCCTTTTTTGCCGTTGTTATTCTATTCACGTTGTTTAATCTCCATAACCAATGAAGATGTGAGTGGCTCGAACAAGTTTAACGAAAGTCCTCCCGCGCTAACAGTTTCTCTATCAGGCTTGTCTAATAAGTTGCTTATGCCTAATACATCACGTTTCATTTGAAAGCAACAGTTTAGAACCTATCACTTGTTTTTCACAAACCTCCAGCTGATTAAGCTCGGCGGTTGGCATGATGTTGTAGTCACCCCGATCCAATCTTCCAGTGATGATAATGTGATTTTTTGCAATCTGAGATTCCAAAAATCCTAAAAATAAGTCTAACTGGAGAGGTATCAAAGCTTTTATCTTAGTTATCGTGATTATATCCTACTGAGTTTTCTCTCCATTTCGTCGTATCTTCGTATATCACGAACGAAGGTCCTTTGGAAGGGATTCACATCGGGATTCAGCTAAATAAAATATTGGTCACTATTAACAAATGTCAAACATAAATGGTTCAATGAAGCATTAAACTATGGTCATTTGATATGAAATGAACCGATCTTCGAACAAAAATGAGCCAGACTTTTTGCCTCTTGCCTTAAACTCTTGCCAGCATCTATCTTACCATCTATCATTATGCCATATGTCATTCTAAGGAGATAACTTCTTTACAATTATATGCTAACAAGTTTGTTTTTACGAAAAATTAGGCTAATTGAGCGTTTTTCTGCAAGACATCAAGCCTGGGCGAAAGTTCTCAGAAACGGCTAGCGGCATAAAAGTTACATTTTTACAGAGGAGGTTTAACGATCATTCAATTGTAGCTTAGTTTCAAAAAAAATTCGTTACGATGATGAGATTCTTGAAAGGGAAACGTTGGGGTCGAATGAGAGGATCAGAGAGATTTTCTCCCACTCCAGATAACCGTTTGAAGATGTCGACAGCAGCAAATCCACTCAGAATGTTAACTCGAGAACTCTTTCTTGAAACATTGCCTAAGTGACAGGTTAAGTGACAGTGACGTCCATTCAGTTGGGAAGTAAGAAGCTCGACAAAGGAAGTTGCCTAGATTGAATGGGTGTCAGAGAGACCGTCTTCACGATGTCAATTGTGCACTTCTTCTACACCACCGGAGCTATTTGTTTCTCAGCATCAATGCAGTGTGTGGCACAAAAATAAATTCAGCATGAGGACAGGAGATACCTCGCCTAAGATTTGAAAAGAAGCAGGCTCCAGAAAAGACTTGGTTACTTCTTCACTCTCTGCAGATCGAACCTATAAGCTCTTGAATTCTAACCACAGAAAATCGAGAAAATCCGTCGACAACAGTAAAGCCTGCTGTGAAGCCAGCGCTTGTGAGCTGATTCTGCTGCGTAAACGGCAATGAACACGCTCACAGCCCCCTCAAAAGTGGTGGTACAGAAGCTGAACAAGCCGGAATAGCAAACTTTTCTTACCAACTTTTGCCACAAAAACTATCTATCAATGATGTATTCTAGGTATTTCCTTGAACACACGAACAGCTTTATTGGCTTGAAAAACCTTTAACATTCAAAAAACTATCAAAATGATTTCCGACGAAATTAATAAGTATGATTTGCCGACCCCGGAGGGATGGAAGGCTTGGTGAGCTTTGAGGCGCGGGGATAAATTCCGCGTGTGTGTCGCAGTGGAGCCTCCAACCACTGCGCTACACGCGCCCTTGTTCTAGTTCTTAAATAGATCGATAAAACTAGTCGTACAAAGAGTTTGTAACATTTTAAAAACTCCGTTGAAAACCAGGTATTTCACATCGAACAAGAACCAGTACCATCAAGCATTTACACCCGTCGAAATCTTATAAACATTGAAACCTTTGAGTTTTTACCTATTATTGCTAATTAAATCACAAAAATTATGACGCATCCTTAAAAGTAATCGTAAACTAATTGTAAACGTAAATAACTATAAACCATAGTACAAATTATAATTATATGCTGCTTGTTATTGTGCCATCTAAGATTTTCCATTAGTAAGGTGTTTTGAATAGTAAAGCTATTATAGTTACTATCACCTGTCACCAGTAGTCCCACTGATCGCCGAGTAACTCGAGCAGGCGCCAGTAAATCTTCCATTTTTCCCTGTCGCATGCAAGAATAGCCCAGTGGGTTCTGCTCGCTCTAGGGACTCGTCGAGCATCACATCTTTCTTCAAGAACTCTGACCATCGGGTCGATTGTCTTCCTGTAGTACGTTTGGCATCCCGAGGAATCCAGTCACTAACGGTTCTTGTCTATCGGTTGTCATTCATACGCACTTTGCGTCCGGCCCACCTTATCTTCGACTGTTTGGCTTACAGGACGGCATGTTTGATTTTTCATCATTGACGCAGATCGGAGCGTCGGATCCCAATCTTTACTTGTGTGGAACGGGATACTTCTAGCATCGTCCTTTCGACTGCGCGTTTGATAACGCTGTGTGACCTTTCATCCTGCTTACGCAGAGACCAGGATTCTGACGCAAACGTTAGGGCAGAAAGTACCGTTGAGTCGAAAAAGTGGGTACGGAGTCGGGTGTTCTTTGTTCTCTTCACTACATCCCCGATGCTCTTGGAAGCTCCCCATGCCGCTCGTTTCCTTCTGCTCAGCTCTGTAGCTAGGTCGTTCATCATATTGATTTCCTGACCTAGATAGATATAACTGAAGCATTCGGAGATATTCGTTCGGTTGAGCGTGAATGGGTCATGCGAAACCAATCCTTTCTTCATGAACATCGTTTTTGTGAGATTTAGTCGAAGACCAATCCTTCCACAGGCTTTATCAAATCCGTCAAGCAAACGTTCCGCTTGGCTAATGTTTGGTGTTATAAGGACGATGCCATCAGCAAAGCGAAGATGGTGTAATTGCCGACTGTCGATTTTCACTCCCATACTATCCCATTCCAATGTTCGCATAACGTTCTGGAGGGTGGCGGTAAATAATTTTGACGAGATGGTATCGCCTTGCCTAACTCCTCTTTTGACGTCAATGTTAATGTCCTTGTAGAGTGGTGATACCTTGGTTGTGAAATTTTTGTACAGCTCACAAAGAGTCTTTATGTAC
>UYYA01003907.1:165880-176280 GCA_900624975.1 Angiostrongylus costaricensis | reverse complement strand
TATATATACCTGTCTCTTGATCATATTTAATTCTTATAGTTTTCTTCTAGTTTATGGTATTGTTTACCTATTCCTTTAAAAGATTCTGAATAGTGTGTAATTTGTATTAACATTCACATGCTCTTACATTTATATTATTTTATATTCAATCCATTGTGAATACCACGATTTCAAAAATATTGAGCTTAATATGGTAGTAAAATTAGGTTGGAAGACTGATTTTCCATGACCGTATTGAACAAAAAATTCCCTCTTCTTCCGCTATGCCATTTAATTGACGTGACGTGCTAGAGAAAAACCCTCTAGAAACTAGAAAGTTCGGAGAGATCTGGTTTTCCAGTTATGAGAAGCTAAGTTAGTCAAAGAAATTCTGTTCTACTAAAAACAATCGAAATTTAATTTGTTAGAAAGCACAATACTCACTGACTATCTATCAAGCACTTCCGATACTTTCCGTCATGGAGACTCAGAGTTCAGACTCTTGATCAAATGAAATCGCTAGCACAACATGTCTGATTTTTTCGTTTACTTATTTTACAGTTTGGCCCCGTGGTTATTCTGAATGATTCCTTCAAAGAAAACAACTTCTACTCCTAAGTTCATAAACTTTTTATTCTATATGACTTTTCTACGTGCAGCTCTAAACCGCGAGAACTCTTATCCATTGTCCATGGATTTTCATAGTGGATTTTGGGGCAATTTAGTAATCTTAAAATATAGTTATTACTAAAAACGAGGTTGTTTTCCTTGAAAGACGGCTGCATCAAGTAAGATGAATGGATTGTGTGAGCACCGACTTTCACTGAACTTTCGCATGGATAATCAATGTCTTGCTTTATTGATAGGCTTACACAAGTTTATAACGAAGCTTTTTGATGACCAGCGTTTTGGCGGCTTAGCTTTCATCAGAGTCATGATCATTCGATATGAGTGTCCACAGCTGTCGCTTCTTCATGCGATGTTGATCTTCAAAACCCTCGCGTCGAGACGAATCAAGTATAGTGGAGCATCCTACGCATGAAGTAGCACAACTCACCACTGCCTTTGTGAAGAAGACCCCAGCAACGCCGAAGTTGCTTGATCTCTCGTCAGCTCCACAGGATTCAGGATAAGATTTGTAGCAACCTCGTGTGGTCTTACCAATAAAGCACGCCATTTATTATTTAAGTCGAGGTTCGAAGGAATTCGCCACTGACGTTGTTGTTCCGTTGTGTTTCCCATACTGCCAATCCTACTTCTCCAAGATCGATTGACACCATAAAAAAGTAATTATGGATGGCAATTGACCAACGACCGTGCTATATCCAGGAGAACCACCGAATAAGGGCAGGTCACTGCACTGCAGTTAGCTCGTACAAACCGGTATAAAACAGCAGTGTTTGATGACGCTTTTTGATTAGTGCGGTGCTCCAATTTGCTTCTCAACTTGATGTGACTACGCAGACCCATGTCGAAAGATGAAACAACTACTGTGGACGGCCTTCTTATGTTGTTGTAGCTATGATTAAGGTGAAGCAGCCGAAACGTTAGCCATGGGAAAGATTTGTATGATGGGTTATGTTTAAGATCGATTCTAAAAAAGGAAAAGAGAGCACCATATTTCTAAATGAAATTTGAAAGCTGTCAAAAAAAGAACATCTGAGTATACGATTTTTCTCACATCTTTAAATTGTACGTAAGGTTGCTTGCCCAGTTCAGCAACACAGTTGAATGCGGCTTCTTTCTCGACAATCAACTGGCAGAAGCGCATCTCTTCCGAACGAGCGAGGGACCCCATGATGTCCCTGAAGCAGTACTTATTTATCAAAAGGATTAAATGTTTTTTGGATTCTATCCCTTGGAGAAAAAAGGAAGACGACTTCACGAATAATGATAATATGGTCAGAACGTCACAAAAGAACACAATTAGAAAGAAATAAACCTGTTCGTCTACACGGAAATCAAATACGCTTTGAATTAAAGGGTAAAAATAAATGCTGCCGCTCTTACAAACGTTACTGTTTGATATCCTGGAAAGAAATAAACGTTTTAGAAGCAGTCGAGCATCACGAAAGCGTTCAGAAATATTCCATCATCTCGATACACATATTTTTTTGATGGTTATTTGTAAAGTTACGGAATCACAACCAGTTAGGTGAATAAAGAAAACTGATGTAACCCTGTAGCGCAATTGTTAGAGGTGCCCGGCAACAGAAACGCTGCCTTTAGTTCACTCCCGCGCCAGGGCTCACTAAGCCTTCTATCCGTACAAGATTGAGAAATTGTTACCAGACTTGTCTGGGAGGATAATAGCACTGATTGACTACATTGGTAGGCCGCCGCAAGTTATTGCAAAGGCCAGATATGCATTCAATCACCCATGCGATGCGGCGAATGGAATTGAACGCATGAAGCATCGTTCAGGCAATGATCAACGTCGAGAACTTTATCTATCCTATTCTATCCTTATTCTTTCCAGGAGAATTCATTTTGCTAACTCTAACATAACATTCTTATACTGGTTAATGAAAAACGACCACAAGAACCTAAATTAAGACGAAAAACGATTCCGCAACCAAGAACTATTAGATACTTTTCTACTACTTGCGTAGATTACGAGAAAAACTAAGTGCATAACTTGTTGCAAACGACGATGCGTAACGAACCTCGGTGAAAGGAATAATTATGAGAAGAAACTAGTTTCCAAAGGACGCACTTTCGAACTCTCGTTTCATGATTGATCGACGCCACCAAAGCCTTTTATAAACAAGTGAGCATCGTCGCACTAGATAGTTTTTGTTCCACTCCAGCATTTCTCATATTTACCTAGAGGCTTAACGGAAGACTTCTAACCCTTTCAGTATAAGAAGAGGTCTTTAGAGCATCGTTACCACTCAATTGGATGGATTCTTGAACCTTCGGGACAGTCACATATGGTCAGACTGTTAGAAACAGTAGCCAGCCCTGCGAATCAGAAGTTGTTTTTGTTAACAATTAAACGGTATGGCCTGCCAGTCAGGTAACAAAATCTCTAATGGTTTCCTACGACCGACTTTCTATCAACTTCGGCATTGATCAAATAATTTTTGACATTCTTGTTGAGCAAATACGAGGTGTTATTTTATTCTTTATTCAAAAATAAGCTGACGCTTCGGCGGATTTCGCCTTCCTCAGGGCTTGGAAAGGTCAAGTTAACCATGGTTATAGAAGTGTTTGGCTGGGTAGATTGCAGTTAACTTGACCTTCCCAGGCTCTGAGGAAGGCGAAATCCGCCGGACATCAGCTTGTTCTTGAGTAAAGAATAAAATAACACCTTGCATTTCCTCAACAAGAATGTAAAAAGCTCCCTACTGGCTTATTCTCCTTTCGAATGGAAAGTTTCCTTTTACAGAAAGACGAAGTCATCTTCAGTATAGGTAGTCCATAAAGTTCAATCACAAAAGCCACGTTCAAAAGGGAACAAAAGCTAAACACAGCATCAAATTGGAACTTGGCCAAGCCATTGATGACACAATTATCAATTCAGCAACAAAAATCGTTGATGTTTGAAACGTTCTTCCAAAAAACAACTGCACGCCATGTTTGCCGAGCAGGAGAATTTTATGTCTCCGAATCGGTAACGATTCACAACCTCACACTGTGATCGCAACTGGGACGACACGCACCATCAACACTTCCTACTCGGGAAAAAACTCCGGAAAAGGATCAGGAACAGTAGTTAATAGGGAATGTCCAATTTCATATATATTCGATTGGCTTTGATCGAGCTTCGAAGAAAAGCTATGGTCTAATAATTCTGAGAGCAAGAAAACATCTACAGTCACGATTGACTACATGAATGCTGGAAAAACGGAGGTGGATGACGAGTGGCAACAATGGTTTTCGATGATGATGACGAGAGATCAGCGGATGGTCTTCGGCCGCGAGACGATCACGCTGCGTCTCCGCGCCGCCGCTCGCGCTATTGCCGTCCTACAGCCGTCCGTCGCCCGCCGTCGGTTCGCCGTCACAGTCCGTCGCGCGTCGTCGATCTGCTGTGACCGTCCGTCTCCCGCCATCCGTTTGCCGCCACCGTCAGCGTCTCGCGTGGTCAGCCGAGCTGCCGTTTCCGGCTGTCTACAGTCCTCTACTCCAATCAAATAGCTGGACGGCCGCAAACGCCGATGGGCGTTTGACTAGCACCGATACGGTACTCATTCACATCAAGTCATTTCGTTCCTTAAGAAGAATTTCTATCACATTTCAAACAGCTGCTATGTTAAGTCCACCAAAAAGGGACATTTTTTTGCAAAGTAATCATAGAGAGCGTGTAGTGCAGTGCTTAAAGGTGCCTTGCAATACCTGCGCGTGGGCTCATCAAGCTCTGTTCCTCCGGAGTCGGCGAATTGACACCAAACTTGTCTGAGAAGATAGCAGCATGAACTGATACATCGGTAAGCCACCGTGAGTCATTTTTTAGACCAGCCATGCATTCAATCACTTCTACGACACTACGAGTGGAATCGAATGCATGTTGCACCCTACAGGGATTGAGCAACCCCGAGCACCATATTCTTTTACATTTACTTTTACAGCACCGCAAACACTAATCACACTAACTATATATTTTCTACTGGCCAACTTTTTTAAAGAGTATTGAAGCACTTTTCGTCGAAGGAACAGAGCTTTCCATGACATCAATGTAGAAAAGAGTACTGTATTGAAGATATTACCATGCAATAAGTGTTGTAGACGTGTGACGTCACAGTACGAAATAATAAAAATAATAATAATAATAATAACGACAATAATAGTAGCACTTTGTGTACAAGTCTGGAGAACCCTTTTTCAAACACTTTTAAATCCATGTTCATTTCACTTCGTCAGGAATAATCAATATTTTATTGTATTCATGAACTATCACGAAGCGTTCCTAAGAAAGGCGAAGGCACCAAAACGTGAGCCACAGTGGAGCGTTTTTATGAATGCTGCAAAATATGCATTTCAAACATTTTTCAGAATAAACCGTACGCGTATTCGTGCAGTAGGCTTAAGGTTGCTATTTGTATGGTTAGTGTTTCAGTTGCTTCAATGTTGAACTTCCGTCCATCTGTTCCGCTTGTTCACTGCGCTCTATGACTGGACGCGACGATTGCCTAAGCCGCTTACAGAAACTCGTAACTGACTACGATCATCCCGAAAGGACACTAGGAAGGGCACTCTTGCCATGCATGTTCCCTTGAGGAAGATAAACGTCTTTTTTAAAATCATATGGTTAAACAGAACCCTACGGGAGATAAGTTTTCTGCGGGGAAAAAAAGAGAAAACAAAGCCGGAACAATGACATTAAAACAGTTCCCACACACGACTCATTCTGCAGCCGAATGAGTCACACAGACACCGCAAAGGACGTTTCCGAATTCCTAAAACTTCTCGTACTCGTCAACTTGTAGTACGTCGTCTTTGACATGCCTTAAATTATTACGTCTTCCGATCCAGTGTATCAATGAAGAAAGAAAGCATACCGTCCAAGCGAAGCCAAATAGAAACACGTCAGCACTAACCGGCTTCGTGAACGGAGGTTCCAGGGTAATCGAGTGAATCGAAGAAAAGCTGGATCCAGCAAAGAAACAGAACATGAGAAGCAGTACACTGAATACTCAAAAATGAATGAATCTGTTTTCTTACTAGCTGAAAACTAGTACTTTCTCTTGGAAAACTACTACTGTTGTATTTTGGCATCATATAATTCGAGGTTTTATGCTAAAAGTGTTGCTTGATCTTCAACGGCCATAATATTCTACGTATCTACGGTGAGGAACGAATGTGTTAGTCCCCGGAAAGGGTAACAGAGTGTTCGATCCCCCCCGCAGACACCTGCGATCCGGAGTTTTGCAAATATCTTAGCATCACTGTGATAATATTTTATGTTTAGAAAACATGAAATTATGGTGGTTATACCTGCTTAGGTTCTGTGATCGCACAGGTTCTTTTGGTCAATCCCAGAGACAATTCTCACTGCATCTGAAATGAAGAAAACATTAGCATTATTGTTATTATTCCCAGGATCGACTTTCTATTAACCTCAGCATTGCAGCATTGGAATATGAACACGTCGTTTTCTTGTTCAGCAATCGCGAGGTTTTTAAACAGCATACATTTACTTCCATAGAAAAACACAATACAATACAACACTAGCTGACGTTTCGGCAGTAACATGTTTCGAACAGCCATCTCTGTGTGCACTACCAAGGAACTGAAGGAAGAATCGCGCGACTTGGCTCGGCAAATAGCCATCTCCAATGGCTACAAAATGGTAACCCCACGAGATAAGTTTACAGGGAGAACGACGCGCCCACGCGAAACACTTGACCAAAAGAAAATCCCGTTTATGTTGCCTTTTATAAGCGATGAAGTAAGCGTAGCTATAAAACGATGCCTAAGAAGGGCAGGTCTAGAGGAATCGGTAGCGATAGTTGAAATACCACCGACTACTCTACGTCGCCAATTAGTTCGCAACCGCCTGTATGACTGTCTGTGTGAAACAACAAATTGCGTAATTTGCCCTTACGGCAGGGACGGTGATTGCATGAGTTCAGGTACGATATACCTGATCTCGTGTAACAATTGCGGAGATGAATATATTGGCGAAACGGGCAGACCTTTGTGTATCCGTATAAGAGAACACCTAGATGGGAAACGAAAACTAAGACAAAGTACCCCACTAGGCACGCACAGGATACGAAAGCAAAGCGGAGACGATTTTGAAGTGAAAGTCAATATCCTTGCACAGGAGTCCAAAACACCAGCGCGAAAACTTTTTGAGGCTTTTTGGATAAATGCCAAAAACCTACAATCAATAGCAGGGGTAAATCCCCGGGGGTCATACGCGACCTGATCCCGTACGTTCGCATCGATTTTTGATGTGGGATGGTGCTGTCGTCAACCGTATGCGACTATAATCAGCTGCTCCAAACTTCCTCATTGGAAGTCACGAAAAAGGCGGTGAGTTTTTCGAGAAGCTGTTGATCATGTAATTACCATAACCATAAGGTTTTTCGCCTTTTTGTAAGTGTTATTGAAGCGTTTGGCCTAGTAGATTGTATATCAGTATACCCTTCCAGGCTCTGAAGAAGGCGATACTACCAAAACGTCAGCTAGTGCTGTGCTGTATTGTGCTCTTCTATGGAAGTAAATGTATGCTGTTTAAAAACCTCGTGATTGCTGAACAAGAAAACGACACATTCTCATTATTATTAAAAATTTATTGTTCTCTGAAGTTCCTAAGAAACGAATGCAATATGAATTTGGAGTAACAGTGCATCTCTATCGAACTGATCAATGATTTAAGTGTATATCCTTGAACTATATCTGCACGCCCCATGTTCGTCGTCTGTTCTAAGGAAAAATAGTCTGTAAGAAGGAAAAATAGTCTGTAAGGAAAAACCAAGATTAAGTGATAAAGGATAAACCGTGCGACGTTCCTAACAACCTTTTATAAACTTAGCTATTTAAGGAAATATTAACAAAGTTTTAACTTACTGTTTACTGCCTACTCTTTTTTAACGGCAGGTTATACATTGTGAAATATAACTTCAATGATGCTGAGATATTTGCAAAACTCCAGACGGCAGGTGTCTGCAGTGGGGAACCAACGCGCTCTCTTGTCCTTTCCCGGGAGTAACGCTTTCACCACCACTCCATGAGGGTCGTTCGTTTCGCCTGTCTCTCTCAGCTAGTTCTATCGATGTTTTGCCATTAGCAATCACCCGTCTGCGGGATTGATCTAGGGGTCCCAAATCGGCAACGAACTCAGTTATATCCCAGTTTCGCAATATATCCTGCCTTTAAAAAGAGTAGGCGGTAAATAATAAGTTAAAATTGTGATTACAGCTGCAGCCTCAGCTTAATTGAGTGACTGCTGACGGCAAAGGACCGATAGTGCTAGCTGAGAGAGAGGCGAAACGAAGGACCAGCATGGTGTGATGGTGAACGCGTTACTACCCGGAAAGGACAGCAGCGCGTTCGTTCCCCACCTCAGACACCTGCGGTCCGGAGTTCTTCAAACATCTCAGCATCAACGAAGTTATCAACAAAGTGTTTTTCATTTTCAAAGAAAACTTTGCGATGGAAATTTGCAGACCCTCGAGAGGTCTGGTATAGTCCAAGCGGGTCGCTGTATCGATGCAAAGACCATGTACAACGCAAGACATCCTTAGCCATTGTTTTACTAGTACTTTTAAAGAAAAACTGATGTAGGGAAAGACAGTTGTAATTCGGGTGCTATTCTGGAGTGGATGGAGCAGATTTTCTCGTGAAAGATGGGTAATCTAGAAACCTATTCATACGAAGCCACCTCGAAACATCTTCTAGTTTGTGACCATTACCAAGCGAAAAATGTGATAAGTGGTCTATATGCAAAATAATAAAGGGATGCTTATTCTAAAGCTTAGATGGACTTGGCGAATACACAATTATAGTAGTTTGGAGTGTTAGCAACTCTCCTGTGGTAATAGGACACCGCAGACTTACCAGAGTTACGTCATTCGAGCGGTACACCACTAGAGAACATTTCACCTGAACGACTACGAAGACCAAAACACGAGTACGAACCTCTGTGGACATGGGCTCGGATCAATCCGGCTTCGAAAAAGGCGAAGGCGCCGAGATTTTAGCCGGGTAAAAAATTTTATTATCAACCTCGTGTTAGTTTATCAATTAACAATTTATTCTGATATGTCACACCGAGGTTAGAGGAAAGCCAGTTTTTGAAACAATAAGTAGCTGTGTCCGCTGTAAATATTGACTTAAAATAAATAAAGGATAGAGCTTTCGGCGTTGATCAACCTCTGAGGGATGATCCTTGCATTCTACCTCATTAAGCATCGTTTGGAGGTGACTGAATGCATACCTGGCCTTTACAATGAGTTGCGGTGGCCAATCGATGTATCAAGCCAGCGATACTATCCTCCCAGACAAGTCTGGTAGCAATTTGCCGATACCGGAAGAATGGAAAGCTTGATGGGCCCATAGGCACGTGGAATGGAACGATTCGACGTGTATGTTTCAGGGCAGCTCCGATCACTGCGCCACACGCGCACGCAATATCGACTTGCAAGTCCCTATGCGCGTCTAATTGGGTGTATGCCGATGGCATTAAGCACATTAAATTAGTCAAACTTCTTAATCATATTAGCAGAGTTTATCCTTCAAGAAAAATAAAGTACTCAGCTACATCGCTTATTTAAAGCTGAAATTTAAGCTCTTCATGGCGCATGTCGGCAAGGTTCCGGTCATGCTACCCTCTCGGTAGAAACGTTGAAAATAGATAGGATATTTTCTTTTGGATTGTTCAGCTTATACGAGGTTGTTCTAAAAGTTTTTTCAGGTAACCTTTTGAGGTCTTCGTCTTCTTCAGAGTCAGAGCCGGTGATCCGAGTCGATTTTCCGTAGTCGGTCGCTTTCACATTGTGGGGTCTTCGCAGTTCCTCGAGTTTAATCTTCTTGAGTCGAGCACAGCTCAAATCGTTTGCACGGCCAGTAAAGTATTATGAATAACAGTCTCGCGTTAAATGTCTCATACTTTTCATATCTTCAAGCGAGCTAATTAGACAGTTTTCGTCAGAGATAGGATAAATGTAGCACTTATTTGATTACTAGATGACTTTGCAATCACGTTCTCTCTTGTACGCTAAGCGAATAAACGTCAACCTTACTCAGTGATTAACTGAACTATAGCGAATACTAAGGATGTGAATAGGATTAGTTCCCTTCTCAGTAAGACATTGTTTGCTTTTGGTTGACAAAACTATATGTTAAGCGAGACGATTTTACAACCTTCATGGAAACCATCAAGGAAAAAAATCAACACTAAACTAGAAAGTCATGGAAGGACATACGAGTTCATGGCACTAAAATAAAAAAAAACATTCCAAAAGTCAAATTGGTCCAAAACAAATTCTCAATTTATGCTTCACTTAGAAGAAGAAGCTGAAGAAAAGCTATTAGAAATAGTGAATGGACCACATGTCTCGCTTATTCCATAATCCATTGACGCTGACGTAACTGATCTCTCCTCGTCGCTGTCAGCACCAGGATGAAGCACCTGCCAGCAGTTTTTAAGCAACTTATGATTCATTGATTCGCAAATTAGGGAAAGTTTGTATCATACACAAATGTATACATATATACATATATATGTCTATACATGTAAATAAAAGGATAAAGCTTGATCTCGGCGTTGATCAATCCCTGAGGGATGCGCCATGCATTCGACTTCAGTAAACAACGTGATTGAAGGCATATCTGGCCTTTGGTGGTGGTGGTGGCCTACCAATGTATCGAGCCAGTGCTACTATCCGCCCAGACAAGACCCCGGATCACGACGCCAACACGCGTTCATATATATATATATATATATATATATATATATATATATATAT
>UYYA01003907.1:70082-165401 GCA_900624975.1 Angiostrongylus costaricensis | reverse complement strand
ATATATATAATAATGCTGTTATACAAGTTACACCAAGTTCTATAGCATGAATCAGCAGTTTTGTTGTTTATTTTACTCCATTCTTGTGATGAAATCAGATGTTGATCAATGATGAATCACTAGCGACCATGTGCTCGTTGCATGTTAGAGGTGAACTTATCAAATGGAACTGAAAACTCTTGCAACTTCAAAAACTTTCGGCTCTGTTGTTTCTGATCTGATTCACATAACCAGTTAGAAGTGTTTACATTGCTGAATGGGTGCATATGTTTACATATCCGAATGATTGCATTCTAGAAAAACGTTTGCTCTCTAATCATTGGAAATCACTTCAAAAGCGTATCGAGACGGTCTGTAACAAACAAACACCATGTCGTCAGTAGGGAACGAGGAAACTAAAAACTCCAAGCTCCAGATCACCCTGCAGAAGAAAAACTCGGCTGGGTATTCCTGACCCTCGAGTACAATTTTCACACAAAAACCACATGCAAAGAATTTCACTCCTATGAAATTTCAATGGTATTCCAGTAAGGCAATGTTTCAGAGGAGTCTCTTAGTATAAAGAGACGAAGTGTAAAGCGTTAAGTTAGCCTTGATTAATCCCTCAGAGTTGGGCCATGCATCTCACCAAAAGCCATTTGAGATGGCTCAGTGCATATATGGCCTGCACAGTGATTTCTCGTCACCTAATGACAAATCACTTCAGCGATTTTTGTGCACACAAACAGGTCTAGTACGAATCTCTGCACCCAGGATTGGTGGGATGTTTGCCTGACCTAGAGCACGAGATCGAACCAGCAAGCGTGTGAAATTTCTGCATAGGACCTCCAACCTCTACGCTGCACGCACTGCTTGAAAAAGCCTCTTAAAATCAGCACAAGTGGTGAGACAATGTGCACATTCAAAGTAGTGAACTCAATTTGCAAGTTTCTTTGAGAATTTTATGAAGTAAACTGCGGATTTCAATATCGTCTACAGAATGGGTGAACTTAGGAACATTAAGTGCTAAATTCTTTATTCATACGCACAGTTGTGGCCTTGTGTAAACTATACGGGAAGGTAAAGGAAGCCGTAAATATTCAAAACAATTTTTATGCCTTCCTCTTCGGTTCACAAAAGTAGGAAAAATGTTCAAAACTCATGTTCAAATTTTTAACTTTGCAGCTCTGAAGTTCGTTGCTGCAAAGCAGATGCTGGGTGATCGATGGAAAAAGGAATATCTTCAATAATCAGTAATGGTAGACACAATTAAAAACTGGACTTTTGACGGTTCAGAGAACGTCTACAAATGAGGGTCCCAGCTATGCCTATTAGGCCGGATGCTGAACAAGGTCAGCGACTAAAGTTAAAGGTGAACATGAGCTAAAATATGGTTTGTATCTTTTATAAGAGGGCTTATGAAGTACTACACAAGACATGGAGCTCTTGGTTTTTGACAAGTCTATTTTACTTTATTGTGCGGCTTCTCACTTTTCACGGGCGCCTGTATAAAACATGCCGGCTAGAGGTCCACTGAGGAACGGCCCACGTGAAATAAAAAAAGCTGAGATTGGAGATAAATGTTGCAAATGAGTTTTTAAGGGTGACAAGGATAAAGCTCTCGGCGTTGGTCATTCCCTGATGGATGAGCCATGCATTCGACTTCATTAAGTATCGTTGGAGGTGACTGAATGCACATCTGGCCTTTACAATAACTCGCGGTGGCCTACCGATGTATCAAACCAGTGCGGCTGTCCTTCCAAACAAGTCTGGTAACAATTCTTCGACCCCAAAGGGATGGAAGGCTTGGTGGGCCATGGGCGCGGAGATCGTGTGTGTTGCAGGGGGCCTTCTACAACCGCGCCACACGCGCCCTTGAATGGGTTGATGCTAACTATTAATCGCTTGAATCAAGAGCACAATACTAGGGATCCATTCTAAGAACAATCGAGGCGCAAGAGTTGTACGAAAAGCGAGGGATTTATCTATGCTCCGAAGACAAATTGTCGTACTCGTGATGTCCCACAAGCGGAAAGAGACTACTGGGCCCCCTTCGCCCGCACAAATACCGCAGGTGCTTTTGGAATTTGCTCTGTGATCATTATCTTTTTGTGGCCGGATTTCTAAAACTCTTGCATTTTATTACATCAAATTAACATAGTGCAGCAGTAACTAGAGGTACACACGTGGTCGCTTTTTCGATCCCGCCGTATTGAGACCAGACGTACATCGTCCAGGAGTGGCAGACTAGTTGCCAACTTGTTGTCCATGCACAGTCAACTGATTGTGGTAAGTACTTGGCAACAGCATAAAAGAACGATTCCAGAATTTTTTATCTTCCACTTTTTCATTCTTGGATCGCACGAAGAACCATACCAAATAAGAAACGGTATCAGTGAGAAACACAAAATTCTCATATTTAGTGGAAAACACATGGAAATCTACAAATACCAGGTCAAATAAACCGAACGAATTGAAGTCCGCTCAGCCAGATAGAAATAAAAACAATGGTCTGTAAATAGAAGCTTATACGTTGTTATTTCTACTGCAGCCTCAACCTAACTCGGTTGAAGGCCTGTTTCTGTTCCTCAGACGAATCCCATTGACGAGTGATTGTTTATGGCACCGCTAGTATAGAAAGTGGCTGAAAGAAAGTCAAAGCAAAACGAGGGCCTCAGTAGTGCAGTGGGTAACACGTGAGCATCCGGAAAAGGAAATCATGGATTCGAATCTCTACTGGGGTCTGAGTTTTACAAACATCTCAGCATCACTGTGGCTGTGTTTTGCACAAAAGTGCCTGATGATAGTAAATTCAAATTTGGCTTTTGCTTCTGGTGAAATGGTTATCAGTCTTATACGGTGGAGAAGCATACACGGTAAGCAGAAAACGAACGCCGAGCGACGCCAAGGTGAATGTATTACCACCGCTCTTAACAATTACATAACTGCGTTTGAGCAATGATTCGAATATTATTCAAGAAAACTAAGCACGCTCTATCTTTGAATTGTTTTTTGACCCAGCCCTATCTCAAACATTCATACCACTTTTTCATGAACTATTTATTTTCAGTTAGTATGAATCTCATGGCTAGTTGAAAGGTTCTTCTAACTTTCCAGAGAATGGTATTGCTCTATGCTCGTACAAATCTTCCCTTCGAATCACGACGCTGTGGTTTTGACACCCTTCGTCTGGCTCTGAAACATTTCAGTGTAACAGGGTCACTTTATACCAATAATATATCTTGCCACTAGGCCAGGAATCATCATCACAGAAAGTTTGAAAAAGCATACCGTTCACTTGAATTTCGGCTTTTCACTGATCTTCTTCGACTCTTGTATCTCCTTGACCTGTGACTTCTTGATGGACGTCTTCTTCGCAGACTTAGAGCACTTCCAGATCTTCGTCGTCGACTTCGGTAACTTCTTGATCTTCTTCGTGATAAGCGTCGAGATCTTCCACTGCTCGAACTTCTCGAACGTCGGGAAGATCTTCGTCGTCTGATAGATCGACGTGACACCGACCTTAAAACTTTGCTGGATTACAAGACTAAAATCACGCTGATGACACTAATGACGTGGAGTAAGTATGAGTTAATGACTTAGGCTCGTTCACCCTAAAAAATAAAACATATTTAAAACACATCTGCTTGACCCTTCACCTCTTTTGGCGTCGGAGGGAGGGTGAAGAGATGCCGGATGCTTTTGCAATAGACACAGACCGAGTTTTGCGGCCACTCCTCCGACTACTTTTTGAAGCTGAGACAGTACCGCTAGCGGTTCGAGTAGCCGTAGAGCTTCGAATTCTCCTTCGACTTACTGTGTTACAAGGCATGTCAGTAAAATAAACCATCCCGCTGATTGTTCACTTAAATACCTTACGTTATAACTAGCATAACTCTCGCCGTTAGGTAGATAGTGATAAGCTAACATAGGTTTAAGTCGTGACTCATTTATCAAGAGAAGAACTGCGGGCGAATATTAAATAAAAACATCACATTTTTGTCAGAATCTCTAATGGATACGGTGAAACCCTTAACTAACCCCCATAGCTTGCAACAATTCCGCCACACTGATATATTGCTAAACGATCAACAACTGACTTTACCCCATGTGTAACAGTACTATTCTGTACAACTGGTGAGGTTGAAAGGAAGACCTAAAGAGTTTTACAGCAGCTTTTGTTGACTGATCTTTTTACTGAAGCTATTGATGGATATACAAAATAGAACTACAAGATGTATCGAGAAAAGTTCATAACAATTTTTATGAAAAATGTGTTGATTTTTTCTATGGGAACGCTTGAAGACATTGAGTTTTGAGATTAAAAATATCACTTCTTGGTGTGTGATATTTTAAAGTGATATTTAGTTCTATTCCATTCCAGGCCAACCAAGGCTCTCATCCCTCTGGGATCGGGAAGTCGGTGCCGGACTTGTCCGGGAAGAAATCTCTCTGCAATCGGGAATGTTCCAACCCCGCTATCCCAGGACTCCAAGGAGAACCCACTCGACCACCATTCTACGACATTCAAGATGAAATGAAAACCCTCAAGCAGCAACGGAAGCCACACGTAAAAACTTGGAAGACCTCTGTGGATGATAGATGCGAGGAAACGGATCGAATGTGAGAAGTGCTGGGAACCGCACAGTAGACGAAGACGGGTCGCATGAGAAAATACTTAAAAAAGTGAGATATCTCTTCCAAAAATGGTCTCCATAGCGTTGTGCATCACCGCATAGGTAATACAGCTAAAGAAAACGCTCTCATACTACAGCCAACAAGTTAAACACACCGCATCAACTGATATGAACACAGTATCCAATGTCAATCAAAACTGTTAACTTGTAATACAACCCGAATATGTCTCATGATAAGTATGTAGTCGGTGATTCCATTCTGTGATCTAGGCTAACATAAACCCACCCCCAACCATATGGTTTTAGCAAATTTAACCCATACACGAAGACCTCTAGTTTAGCTTAAATTTCACAAGGGAGGGCACCTAATTTATCACTGCGCTTGTTGTGACATCCATAGAGCTCACATCATTTGGAAGGCCCTAGTACAAATAAGTTCTGCAGAGGTTATATCATCGTGTAAGTGTTAGTCACCTTGATGAATGACACGTTTTCAGTGCTTCATGATACCAACTAATACAAAAGCGCTGATAGAGATCAGAGATTGTCAAAATCAAATGGCCAACGCTTACGACGGCTCAACCTACTCCAATGATGTTAGTCTCGCTAACATTAAGACTAATGATTATTGCAGTGTCACTTTGCTCGTGAGCTCAAGAATTATCCACGCATTTTCTTTCACTATTTTATAAAACTGAAATAATTCTAACAGATGTCATCTCACGTCACTCATCTGCGTTGCTTTTTTCCTACCTTAAGAAAACCACGAACTAATCGAAAGGTAGCCCGCGACAAGTTAATGCTTCTTCCCAAAAGGCTTGAAAAGCTTATTAGGCACTTTGGGGAGGCACTTTTATCTGCGCATTCATCTCAAGATTCCGAGCTTATATGTCTGCTCATGAAATGCATCCTGCAATAGTTTATGAGTTATTTTTATCCTTTGTCTTATCTTAGTGGAAATTTATGGTTTTTTAAATACTTACCTGAACTAAGCAATGGTACCAATTTCACGAACTTGCTGCTGTACACTGCGACTTAAAAGTTTCCATGCTTGTCAGTGATAGGTCCATATTCCGTCTTTTATATCTTCTTTTCCGACGCTCCACGATTTTTAAAATTTTTTTATTGCTGCCAGAATTTCTCCGGACTGTATGCAGCAAGATTCCTGAAAAGTTACTCCTCCCGAAATCTCTGGTGAACAACGATAGTCCTTTCAGTTAGAGCTACACTATGGTTATTTCCCTCTTTCAACGTTTTTAAAAGTCCGTTAATTACTACTTTATGTGCTATGCAAAACTCTCCCAACAGTTTACCACTTCATCGTGACTGGAAGGTATTCCTGGGTGTCGGGCTGCAATGTACAGAGGGGGATTCATCCCCATCGCATGGTCTCCCATGCTGAGAAGAAATCCACCATGTCTATCAGGAAGCCCAGCTAAGAGCAAACCAATACCAGGATCCACCACCATCCCGGTATCAAACCGGTCGTATGGTAGCAAATCTCCTTCCGATCAACAACGGTGGCGAATGCCTGTAGCGGTAACGACCCGAACGACCTAGGACAGAATTTGGCCAGGGTGACCTCGAGACTCCAGGGAACCACAATGGTTAAACCAGCAAAACTACGAAGCAATGGAAATTTTTCTGGGGACAGCACAAGTAGTGAGGACGGGCCATCCAAGCATCCAAGAATTACGCAATGTTTACAAAGCGTGACAATATCTTATAAACTGACTTTCACTAAATTTCAGAAAGAACAATCGGTGATTTTCCAGATGACTAAGCTGACACGACGTTGAGATAAACTTTTATTCCGTTAACGTTTTGACGTCCTCTTTAGAGCAGTCGATCCGAGTCGATGGTCCACAGCTGGTCGGCCTTGAGATGTTGGTGTACGTTGCCGTACCGAGTCGATTCTATGGATAGAGCACCGCTCTAATAAAGAATCCCACTCTGTAGTGTCCTTTGATACCCCTTATACAGGACGGATATTGGATAAGCTTTTTATACCAGACTCCCGTCAGCTCAGTCATATAGAAAATTAACGTCTAAAAAGTTCAAAAGAGCCTATCTTTTCTCTATGTTACACTGGATCCTCCTCCATCACCATTGAATCGCAGCGAACAACTATAGCATAGTTCTCCACAAATGCCACTAGCAGTTCTTTTCAAAAACTTGATGGAAGCGTTGAGAGGATTCGAAAGGCCGACTTTCTACAAAGTTCTGCATAAATATCCGACATATTTATTTATATGCTTTTAGTCCTAAGATAACAGTGCTAGAGCGTTCCCATGTGGATTTCAGGAAGTACGCTCTGATGGCAGACGAGTCTGGTGCCAAGTTGAGTGCTCAGGAAGGATGAGAGGCTGGGTGAGCCGGGGGCGGGGTACAAGCAGCTCCATGTTCGTGGTGGACGGCATCACCATTAGTGCGCAATCCCCTCCCTCTCCCACACCTAGCTTACGCTTGCTTTGACGAACACGTAGTATGTAGCGCGAGATTTTAACATCTTTGTCGATCCAGTTATCTCGCCATTATCTAGAAAAGGTTTCAAAAGAATCAGTGGATTGTTGATAGGAATCCTACTGTTGCAGAATCCTAATTATGTGATTTATTTTCAATGATGCTGAGATGTTTGCAAAACTCCGGACCGCAGGTGTCTACGGTGGGGAACGAACGCGCTGTTGTCCTTTCCGGGGAGTAACCACCACATCATGCGGGTCCTTCGTTTCGCTTGTCTCTCAGCTAGTTCTATCGATCTCTGCCATCAGCAATCACCCGTCAACAGGACTGAACTGGGGAGCCCAAATCGGCAATGAACCCAGTTAAGCTGAGGCTTTAGTTATAATCATAATCTTAACAGTTTCGTTTATTGCCTAATCTTTTTAATGGCATCATCATTGATGTTATATTTCGCAATATACCCTGCCATTAAAAAGTTTAGGCAGTAAATAAAACGGTTAAGATATGCGATTTGCGTCCGTCCTTGTTTAAACCAATACCAGGATCAAAACCAGACCAAGTAAGTAAGCATGTCCCTGTTTAAAGATAAGACTGAACAATGTTTTCTCCTCTCTTTTTCTTATTGTACTTTTGTCCAGCCTCATTCTATTTTGTTCATCGATTTTCTCTCGGAAAGATATGGTTGACGATTCTTTTAGGAATGTTGATCTCCTCGGCTGCTTTTATGGAAGAAAAGAGCTTCCTTTGAAATCAGATATATAACATACAACTGTGCTGTGCTCTCTATAATGGAAAACTTAGTTCGGGAATGTCCCGCATGCAACCCACACATATGCTAAGGTTTTTCTCCATTTGGTGTCGAGTGGCATTAGGAACTAATAAACACTTCGGAATTCCCACTCTGAAACCTGCTTGTTGTGATTTCGCACCTTAGGTAAACAACTTGAAAATCGAAATTACACTGGATATGTTTAGGGCTCTCATAAATGGCTTGGATGGGACAACTCCATAGAACTCTTTATTTAAAACGGATTCTTCCCTAAATGATTGTGTGTGCCATGTCGTACATTTCAGTTGAACACTGCTAGAACACGTTGACAAGGATGCTGGGATATGAGCAAAACTCGGAACTTCAGATGGGCTTTGAACCTATGACTTTGACCTTTTTCAGGAGTTTACGTGATATTCACCACACCAAACGAGTGCCTTGATTTGATTTTCTCTCAGACAGTTTTATACCTTAGCGGAGCCTTCAGCAATCATACTTCGACTGCAATGATATTGGGAGCACAAATGTGCATTGAACCCATTTAGGCTGAACTGAAACTGAAGTAGCTTTTATTCACTGCCTATTCTTCTTTCATAGTAAGGTATTATGTGAAATCTGTGCTGGAATAGTCAAGTCAAAATAGCCAAGTTCATTCCAGGTTATCAAGAATTAAGAGGTGCTAGCAATGCAACACAACCTGAGTCCTCCGTTTGTTGTCTGACGATGAAGGCTAAGAAATAGGAAACTAAGTATAGAATTACTGAAGTGAATGAGATGAGAAGAACCTGCAATTTTTACGGCCTTCTCTACAGTGGTAAACATGCAGTGGCCGAGATAGAATGTCCACGTCGACATAAGATTGTCGTGAATATCTACTCATTTGAACAATTTTTTAAATCTTACGTAGCCTAGTTTCACATCTACTACAGTAATCCCAGCAATTCAAGCATTCTATTCTTTTTCCTTTACCCATCATCTACAAAAGTCTTCGAAATTTTGCGTGTAGGTTCGACCGATACTTGACGATTTTTCATTTTCACCATGAATGCCGTTGAATGCTGGTCGAGAGCGTTCCCACTTCGACTGCAAAGAGTTATTTTTCCCCGGAAAAATCTGGAACCATTTCCCCGACTACGGAGAGATGGGAGGCTTGGTGATATCGGGACTGCGACGAGCCAGCACCATTTAAATCAAAGGTCGTAGCAAGTTATGAATGCGTCGTTTTCTTGTTCAGCAATCGCGAGGTTTTTAAACAGCATACATTTACTTCCATAGAAAAACACAATGCAATACAACGCTAGTTGACGTTTCGGCAGTATGGCCTTCGATGTGCGATGGTGCAGTCGTCAATTACATGTGACTATAATCAGCTGTTCTAAACTTCGTCATTGGAAGTCACGAAAAAGCGGTGGGTTTTCAAGAAGTTGTTGATTATGTAATCACGGGAGAGTTCTTCGTTTTTTTGTAAGTGTTATTGAAGCGTTTGGCCTAGTAAATTGTATATCAGTATACCCTTCCAGGTTCTGAAGAAGACGATACTACCAAAACGTCAGCTAGTGTTGTATTGTATTGTGTTTTTCTATGGAAGTAAATGTTTGCTGTTTAAAAACCTCGCGATTGCTGAACAAGAAAACGACGTGTTCATATTCCAATGCTGCAATGCTGAGGTTAATAGAAAGTCGATCCTGGGAACTATTACAAGATGTAGCAAGTTATGTTGAAATATGTTTCAACTCACGAAAAAGATTGCTTCTTTTCTGAAGGTATTGAAGAATTCTTTTACAACAGTATTACATCACGACACAATTACTCAACAACGTGGAAACAGTTGCCACTACAGGATTTAAAATAACAATAATAATAATAATTAATAATAATAATTATAATAGCAATGACAAGAATAACAATAGTTGTAATAATGGTAGGAAGCAGGTAGCTCAGTGGCAGTCATGTCGTTGATCATGAGCACGGTGCTAGCTCGACTGGGCTCACCAACTATTTCATCCCTGCGAAGTCGTGTTGGATTGCCTGGCGACAGTTCACTACCTGCAGCAGTATTGGAAACGCTCTAGCCCTGCTGTTCAAGGACTTCGATGAGAATGGAGTTGAGCGATGCTCAACGACATTCATGAAGATGACGACAATTCTCAACCAGAAGTCGAACCCACACACTTGTATGAGCTATTCTTCTAGCCAAGAACTACTATTCCTGAGTACTAACACATGCTAATATTGACGCTATGAAAACCTCACTTCGTGACCACCAACTAGAAGAAACGAATAGAATGGTGATAAATGATAATAGAATAATGATAAATGGTAAGTAGTCGATGTAAATTCGCCACTAAATAAAGCCTCGATTGTTCATGACTCCGGAAAATTCTACTCTAACATTGAACAATGGAACTCTTAGAGAAGAAACGATGAATTAGCCCACATCAGTGCATATGGAAAATTTTGCTGAAAGGATATAGCTGTTCTCCATTTATACCATACGTGTAAATACCATAGCTTTCTCCGCGCCACTACCATATTTTCGCAGAAACCGGATAGATGTGCAGAATCCAGGACAGCAAGTATGAACTCCACTCTAGACTGAATTTATTAAATTCCTCCGGTCTCTGGCCAGACATGCTGGCGAATTTGTGAACGAAGTATAGCACTGCATCATTTAACGTCTAAATACCAGTAATAACTAGCCTGAAATTTTCAATGAAACTCAGAAACGCCTTTATCCGACAGCTCTCTGGTAGCAAGAAGTATCCCACACTGGCAGTTATAATACTTATCAATTTATGTCGAAGCTTTCAACTTGATACTTGATACTTGAACTGCCCGCCATCGCTAGTTGTGCGGGCGCCAGCATAATCACCATTTTTCGGAGATTTGCTGGTTAAGCCATTGCGGTTCCCTAGAATCCCGAGGACAGCCGCCTGGCCAAAGTCTGCCCCATGTCGTCACCACGGTAGGTAGACAGTCGCAGCTATTGTGGATCAGAGGGAGATTTACCACCATGCAACTTTGATACCAAGACGGTGATGGATCCTGGTATTGGTTCATTCTTAGCTAGGCGTCCTGATGGAAACGCCGGACTCCTCAGCTTGAGATACCCTTCCAGGAGAAAGAGTTTTCCCGCTGTAGATCGCAGTGCGACACCCAGGAGCACCTCCCAGCCAAGATGAGGCGGTAAACCGTTGGGAGGAGAGATAAATGGAGGGAGATGGACTCCTTCTCAGCTTGGGAGACCCTGCTGGGAGGACGAATCCCCCGCTGTAAAACGCAATCCGACACCCAGGAACACCTCCCAGCCACGTCGAGGCGGCTAACCTTTAGGAGATCAATTTACTGGAAAATTTTCTTATTCCGAACAGCGAAACGTGGAACTCCAAACAGGTCAAAACACGCGAAGTTTTCCAGTTCTTCTAAGTTTTTAGCTTTATCCGGACGAAAAAAGTGGTTTAGGCTTTAAAAAATTCAGAAGCTACTTTGATCTTCATAGATTAAATCGAAATTCACTTTTAGTTTGATCCGCTGAATATGATCTGATCTGACAGTGCTTCCGGGCTATTTATGGTGGAGCAATTTGTAGCAACCAGTTATAAAATATCAAAATGTAAAGCTTGAGGTTTTGCAAAACTCATTGTCACAAACTCCTTGAGCTTTGGTCGACTGCAATCACATGTCGCTTTGCTCTTGTTGTTCGGATAGATGAGCCCCAGCTTTTCATCAGAGAGTGAATGGTGAGCGCAGTCGTGTCCCTCCACTGCCAGCTGACTGGACTTTTAGATTGTTTGCATCAAAATAATACAAACAGTTGCTATTGAGATAGTAAATCTTTCTCATCTTACAAGTAGCATAAGTTGTTTTCGTCCTCCTGCTAGTGAAGTGGTGGATGAGTGTCCTAGGTCTCCCTCCTTCATCATGAATTTCAATTGCTTATACTTTAAAGATAAAGTCCAATGTAGACGTCAGTTACCATAAGTAGGTAATGTTAACTTTTATTTGCTGCCTACTACAATGCCGCGAAAAATTGTAGTAGGCAGCAAAGAAAAAGTTAACACTGTGAGTTCAACTATAGCGTCAGCTTAACTGGGTTCAGTGCCGATTTGGGCTTCCCTGACAGATCGAGGTTAAACTTTGTAAATCGACCTATTACATCGTCTGCGAACTCAATAGAGATTCCCAGGATCGACTTTCTCTTAACCTCGGCATTGGAATATGAATGTGTCGTTTTCTTGTTCAGCAATCGCGAGATGAGGAGGAAAACGACACATTCAATAGAGATTTTTAAAAGCTTGTGCGTGGATCAAGATACCAGTTGAAGCTTTGGAAAGAGTTCAGCACGATAATTCTTATGTACGTGGTTTGAGACATACAATGCTTCTACAACAAGGAACTTACTATTGTGTAAGGGTGCAATCATCAAATGAGAGAGTAGGTGCACGCATATTGCAAAAGTCATTTAGAGCATCGCGAGATCACACGCGAAACTTTCGAAGACTTTCGTCTCTTGATGAGTAAGAGGAAACGAATCAAATGCAAGAAGTGCAAGTAAACGCACAACATGTAATTTTGAGTCATGCAAATTTGTACTTATGCGTACACATGGGAAGGCGAGGATGACGCAGTGGTTAGTGATATCGTCATTCAGGAAGCAAAGGCGCTAGTTCGATCCGTGCCAAAGCGCTGTTCTCCATTCCACGCAGGAACACCTTAGCCCAGCTATCTCCAAGCTTGCTAGGAGAATTGACTCTACCACCATTCTACCGTACTCATAAAGAAGACGAAATCCTCAAGCAGCAGCTGAAACAACACGCGAAGTGTTTGAGGAACATTGTGGATGTTGGATGCGAGGAAACGAATCGAATGCAAGAAGTGCTCGAATCCGCCCAGCCAATATGAGGAGGGTGATGTAAAATTTGTGCATATATGTGTATACAATTTGTGATTGCTGTAGGACGTATTGTCTTCGTGAAGGTAATCCACATCAATGGATAATCCGTTCTCTACAAGAACAGCTATTAACCCTTTCTTAAGAAATTATCTACTCTTTCTCCCTCTGCAGAAAGTCTTCATAAATGGTGCACGGTCTTTTATGGAACAGCATATGCTTTGAGCCGAAAATGAGGCTCCTACGGTACAAAACAGAATATGGCTCGCTCGTGCGGTGTTCACTGAAGATGATTCCGTCTCGGTACGACAATGAAGATGCCACATCGAGATAACGAACAACTATGGACGACACGGACCGTCTGCTCTGATGAAGACGAATACGTCGAGCGCTAGCTGAAATAAATCTATTTATCAACCTCGTGTAAACTCAGCGATAAACTTAGATTTGAATGCGAAACAGAGTAGATCTCATCTCAATTTGGCCTTTCCAGGCTCTGAGGAAGGCGAAACCGCCGAAACGTCAGCTATTGTATGCTAATAAATTCTATAATAATGACCTCGTGTCTGCTTATTAAAGAAAAACATCGAATTATCAATCAATTCCGAGGTTAACAGAAAGTCCGTCGTGGGAATTGCTACAGAGTGTTGCTTGCTTTTAGCACTGCCTGTAATGACCACACGGCCACCTTTTAGTAGCTATTCGAGAGTGTCATTCAAGAAAACTCGATACATAAGCTTCATTTTTCAGCTATTATTTCTCTCGAACATTCACAACAGTTTTATGTGCTTATACGAATCATTTATTTTTAGTCAGTGTGGACGCATGGTTAGTAATCTGGCCATTCTCTTTAGAAGGTAGAATCGAGCTATCCTCGCACAAATCTCCCTTTCGAATCCCGTAGCCGTGCTTTCGGTGCTTTTACCTCGACTCTGAAGTATTTCTACATCACTGAATCGTTTTGAACAACCTATATTTAAATGATTAACACACACACACACACACACACACACACACATTGATTATGACACATTATACTTCCACGTGATTTCTGTGCGGTTGGTCTCTACGTGACATACTTAGTGGAGACCTCATAGAAAGCGGCTCTGAAGAAGGCGAAATTCGCCGAAACGTCAGCTTAATCGTGAACAAAGAATAATAACACCTCGCGTTTGCTCAGCAAAAGTGCGAACAAAATCACTTAAATGATTAAGTCCTGGGTCCTAGGCTATCATGACAGAGAGCGAAAAAAACATACGTTGATAATGCAGGACGCTTTCTTTGACTTCTGTGGTTCTTCACCGACCTTCGCTTTTCTTTCGATCGGGATTTTGAAGAACTACGACTTCTTGATGAGCGCTTATCTCGAGCACCTCGAGCACTTCTCGACCTACTTCGCGATGAGCGTTGAGATCGGCTACTGCGTAAACTTCCGGAACGTCGGCTAGACTTTCGAATTCTGCCAGATTGGCGTGACACAGACCTTAACATTTTGCTGGCTTACACATCGTTATTTCCATAAAGTAAGCATCAGTCTATGCCCTACCATCGTTTTCTGTCAAAAAGTCAAGTGTATATAAAAAACAACATACGCCTAGTACTCACCTTTTCGGGCGTCGTCTAACGGGTGTAGAGCTCGCCGATTGTATGGGTGGGGTTCCATCGAGAGCTCTGACACCACTTGACTGACGTCTTCTTGGAGCGGCAAGAGCACGGCTCCCACCGCGACCAGTCCGAGGGCTCCCAAGACCCTTTCGGCTATGACCCACTCGAGGCATGTCAGTAAAATGAAACATACCGCTGTTTTCTCCACTTAAATACATCAAGTTATCACCAACGTAACTTTCGTGTTTATACAGCCGGTGATAAATGAAATTAGGTTCCAGACTGATACACTTATCAGCAAAGGCTGTTAGTAAACATTGAACGAAGCCATCACATTTTCTGTATCAGTTTAAGTTATCTCCATCCACCCAACGGTTTACCGCCTCGTCGTGGCTGGGAGGTGTTTCTGGGTGTGGAGCTGCGATGTACAGCGGAGGACTCATCCCCCTAGCAGGGCCTAGGACCTCCCAGGGTGGGAAGGAGTCAGAGGTTTCTATTTTCTTCAGGAAGCCCACCTAGGAGTAGACTAATAGCAAGATCCACCACCGTCCAGGTATCAAACTAGTCGCTTGGTGGCAAATCTACCTTTGATCCACAAAGGCGGCGACTGCCTGTGGTGGTGACGATTTGGGGCATACTTTGGCGTGGTTGACCTCGGGATTCCAAGGAACCACAGTGGCTAAACCAGCAAAACTCTGAAAAATTGGAAATAATGCTAAGGCTCGCACAATCCGCGAGGACGGGCCATCAAAGTATCAAAATACTTTAGACAACAGACATCAAACTGTTCCATGATGAACCATTGAATTAATTTCGATGCGAAAATTCACAATTTCATGAATGATTGTGGACTCTTGGATACGATTTTTTGTGAAATTTCATGAACAAATGTCATGTTTTAATAACGAAATATTGATTCTGTCATTCTTCTAAGCTTATTTCTGGACGGAGGTAAGTGCATAACTGTACTCGCTCCATCTGCGGCACGTGGCTTACTCTGAAAACATTTTCAGGTCCGGTTTGAACCATGGCATAATTGTTTGCAGACAATATGAATGCAAACAAAACTGAAAGGTTTGTTAAGGAATCCGAAGTGTTCACAAAAATTGAACTCGTTTGTGTGAGTGGTGTGTTACTGTACGTGTGAAAAGTCGGAGAACAAAATTTTAGGTGCTTGAAATTGGGAATTAGTTGAGATTTAAAAAACGAACAAGCAAGGGTTATTTCGAATATGTGACAAGTACCGTACCTTTCGCATCGAGTCCTTTTGTTCCGAAAATCCTTTAAACATAAGGATTCTGTCTACATTTGCAATGTCTGCAAAGTCTTTCCCAAACACTTGTATTGTGACTGAAATAGACCAAACAGATATCTATTGGTGTAGAAGCAATGCGTATAGCACAGTGGTTAGAGGTGCCCTAAAGTACACAGCTCGCCAAGCATTCCGTCCGTCATGGGTCGGTAAATTGCTATGAGACTTGTCTATAGGATATCAGCACTAACTTGATACATCGGCTCACGCAAGTATTTATTGTATAATATAAGCCAGAAAATCCACCGAGGTGGTAGGTAGCGCAGGGGCAGTGCTACTGTGTAGAGGGCTCAATCTACCTAGGCGTTGGTTCGACGTGGATCCTAGCAAATCAAGTCTCTAATCCTTCCCGAATTATCAGACTAGTAGGGGCAGATTGAAGCCTTCTGGTTAACGCGGCAATGTTGCAACACTTCCATCTCAAGATTCTAGAGAGCATTGACTCCTACATCATTCGACGGCATTTGTGACGAAAACGAAAATCTCCTCGAGTAGCAACAGAGGGTAACCGCAGGAAAGTTCGAAGGCCTTCGTGGATAGTGGATGCAAAGGAGTGAACCCCATGCAAGAAGTGCTGGAATTCGTAGTGTGGGACGCATGTGACATTAGATCATTTAATAAAATAATAACAGATATGCATTCCATCACCTCTAATGATGATTGATGAAGTCGAATGCAGGTGCATCCCTAAGGGATTGGTCAACACCAGACACTTCATCCAAAGCTTTTACAAGAACCGCAACATAATGGCGCTGATGCACTCGTGCATTGGCCCCCGTACAAGAATAATCCATGAAGAATGTTGGAATAGGCCTTTAATTCATAGGATCGGAGTGCCTATTCTATAAGACCTCCCTCATATTCCAAAACCGTTCAACAAGTCATTATGAGAATTCAGTCGTCAATAAGTACGTCATGAGAGCCTTTACTCACGAAATATTTCCCTGTCTAACAGACTTAATCCAACGGCATGCTTTAAAACGTAATCGCTTTTTGCCTACTCTTTTTTCATACCATAGTATGATGTGAAATATAACCACAATGGTGCTGAGATATTTACAAAACTCCGGACTGTAGGTGTCTGAAGCGGGGATCGAAACTCGCTATTACTCTTCGCAGGGGATAAGTGTCCGCCTCTACACCATGCTTGTCGTTCGTTTCGCCTTGCCCTCACTCGTCATTTATAGGCGCTACCAGCAAGCACCCATGAAGGGGATTGATCTGGGGAACACAAATCGGCATTGAACCCAGTTAAGCTGAAGCTATAGTATAAATCACAATGTAACCACTATAAAACATGGCTGAAAGAAAGGCGAAACGAAAGACACGCATGGTGTAGTGATGAACACATTATCGAACGGAAAGGATAATAGCACGGTTCGATACCCGCCTAACACCTGCGCTCAGCGATTTTGCAAATATCTCAGCATCATTGCAGTGGCATACCTTGCCATTTGAAGTGTTTCTAGAAGGATTTTGTTTTACTCAGCTCCGTTCGCTCTCCAATTAACAAGGCCCTAACATATCACATTTGTGGCCCTGTACTTTGGTCTCAGTGGTACAAGAAAGCCACAAAATCTCCCACCAGTAGATGGAACATGAGTTGCAGGAATCTTTTCCATCATTACGATTCCGCTGGTCATAAAGAATTGAGAGTTTATCGATAAACTCTTCACTCGTTCTTCTACTGCGCCACTATGGCCAAGTGGTTTTCTCTCTTTCCTCTCTCGGTCAAGCGAAATGAGTACAGTTGTAGTTTTCGTACAAAATCCCTTATCCTGACCAAGCAGGATTCACAAAAAGCTCCTATGAGTGCAGCATAACGATATTCGTGAACAGTACGCAGAAGAAATTCCGAGGAAACCAAGGTGTTTCCTAAACCCCAGTGCGGCTCCTTCTGTGTGACGTCGTATATATTGCTCATTGTGTAATCACAGAATAGTTTCAAATCTCGGAAACTGTTGCCGTGGTGTCCAGTATCACACATCGGAATCCACCTTAGGACGTTATGGTGAGTAGATCCCAAGAATTACTTTCTCTTAAGCTTGACATTGATGAGTAATTTGTTATTTTCGTAACAATAACTCTAAGAGGTTGCTGTTACATGTGATATATTCGCAGCAGTTGTAACGGAAAGGGGTAGCGAATTACTTGTAGGGTAGGGAGCTTCATATTGGTCAGTAATCGTGCAAATTATTAGCACTTTACTGCTTTTATGATCGGTTAGAAGGTAAATAGGTATGTTGCGTTGTGAGTACCTTCTGTCATTTCGTCTCCACTCCTCTTCACATCCGTTGGGGTTCTCGTGCGAAGTGGTTTAGTTCAAAGAACGATCAGTTCTAGGAGAACAGACGCTGACTTATGCAGTGATATCAGAGGTGTTTGGAGTATAATAGCAACTCTCAAGCTGTGTTCGTGCTAGTCATCATTTGATTCGTAGGATATCTAAAATACTTAGTAGATAGCGATGTTAATAACTTTCCAGTAATATCAGTGCTTTTCCACCTTCTCTGTTTTCAATAACTGTTTTCCTTCTATGCAAAATATCTTGCTTAACTATAGCGATGATTAGATATTTAAAACAACCCGGGCCACTGGTGTCTGCAGTGGGAATCGAACCTCCTATTACATTGCCCTTTCCGGCGGATAACGCAGTCCAAATATCTCAGCGTCGTTATCTTCATATTTCACATAATACTCTGCCATTGAAGAAGAGTGCGCAGTGAATGAGAAATAGCGATGTCTTGGTTAAAACAATATATTGCTAGACTGCTTTTTCGCAAGATCAGTTGTTAGTCGTCCGACAGTGGTCAGACGTGAAGGGAATGTCCTGACAGTGCCGTTCATACGGCGGTACTTCCTCAAGTTACAATTTAATACTTTTCTGATTAAAGAGTTCGTAATATTTACCTCTGTGCACTCAGACATATCCATGCGGTCTGTAAATAGACCAGATTCACATTTGTAGTAGAAGTGAATTTGGGAAAGAGATCGGTACTTTGGCGGCACATCTTCATGGGTGTGAATTCTACCGTCCGGTCCACCTCGCACTGTGCGACACAGAGCTCATATTAAATGTGAATTCTACTGAAAATTACGCTGTTCGTCCTGTTAGATCTATAACAGTAAGCTATAGAAAGGAGTTTGATGAAGTCTTTATTCCTAACCCACATAATCCTTAGAGGTCATCGTGATGGAAGCGGTAACCTCCGGCGATTCATATTCATGGCTGTTTGCATGAATGCATGAGTTTGTTAAGTTTTCAATATTTAGTGGCTGATTATTTGTGAAGAAATTATGTTAAAATATTAGAATAAAGTGTTAGTTCGCCTGTCACAAGGTCTTTAGCGCTTGCACAGAGTGGGAAAGGGAGGGAATGCTGGCAGTCGTAACTAAAGTATGAATGATTCCTGTAGTCAAGTATACTCTATGAAGAAGAAGTGTTCTTTTTGTATTTAAATTTGATTCATTGGCACTTTTTCAGACTACTCTGTCGTGTAAGATAGACACCGCACACACGGACATCATAGTACGTTTACGCTTTTCTCCATTCGTTATCCTTTTTTTCCTGAACTCATTATCGGTTTGTAATTGGGCGGAGTGTTCTTGAGTGTCAAGATGCCATGTGTGGTAACATCTTCACTTCACAGGAAGGTACTGTTAATTCCGCCTATTCGTCGAAAACCAGTTTTGGAACTCTGACAGTTCTTTTATTGTTACCCATATAGTATGTTACAAGGTTGTTGTTGGTATATTTTAACTTGAGGACTGCTCCTGTATTTATTCAGACATTAGACATGCTAGCCATTACAAACACTTATTGTTGATGAATCTCTGATCTCGCTTACCACATCTCTAGTTATCTGAGCGCTTATTTCATCGTTGCATATAACGTAGTGGTTAGAAATGCTGTACAATACACATTGGATCAATGGCTGTTTCGATCGCGCGCTCGTTCTCACCAATCCTTCTATCTAACAGGTTAGATGAATTGGTACCAGACATGTCTGGGAAGGTAGATGAATTCATGGTGCTTTCCTCAAGGATTGGTCAACATCGAACGCTTTATACTTTAAAACATCGTTATCGCCATTTAAAGTATTAGATCTCTTGACGCTTTGAAATATCACCATGACAGTTTGCAGGACACCGAGTTTTTGTAGAATAGAAAGGAAATGTATGGGATTTACTGTGTGCGTGTCCTCATTTCCAAATCTACTCTACAGTTATATCCTCTACGTCTTAACTTTTTTCTTGCCTATTGGTTTTTTTTTTCATAATAGAGTACGACATGAATTACAATCACAATGAGACAGATATGAGCAGAGCTAGAAACATCATCTGGACTTTAATCTCACAATTACACTTACCGAGGGTTTATGTGCTTTAAACCACACCAACTGAGGCCTTTGCTTTCTCTTCTTCTCAGCGAGCTTTTTCGTATTCACGTTGACGGGTGATTGCTGATAGTACCGATAGAGTAGAAAACTGACTGAAAAAAAAGCAAAGCAAGACCTCCGTTGGTGTGATGGATTGCAAGTGGAGCTCTGATAAGGGTAATCGCGAGTTCAAAACCCACTTGAGTTTTTGAATTTTTCGTATCTCAGCATCCTTGTGGTTATTTCCTCAATGTTCAGGGTTTTGAAATTGTGATTCATACACATGTTTCATGTGATTTTTAAAACAGCGCATTCCAGCATGACGCTCAACTCAACTATTATGGTAATCGTCTCGCCACATGTTCTAGCGACCGTACTGTAAAGATTTTCGAGGTTGAAATTGTCTCTTCACACCTAATAGCTATATCCCGTTCCTTCTTTTTAAGTGAATAGTCATTTTAGGTGAAAGCAAACGGCTACGTTCTTCCTATAGCGGAACTCGCAGGTCATGCCGGACCTGTATGGCAGTTGTCATGGGCTCATCCAGATTTCGGTGGATTGTTGGCATCAGCTGGATATGATGGGTCAGTGATTATTTTACACTTCCGTAAAATTTAATTTTACGTCTTACGTCATTCTTTTTCCAGGAAAGTCGTTATTTGGGCAGAATGCAATGGGAAATGGCAGAAGTCATATGAATGGACTGGCCATGAAGCTAGTGTAAACGCTGTTTCGTTCGCACCCCATCAACTTGGTCTTCTTCTGGCTACAGCTTCTGCTGATTCTTCCATAGGAATCCTTGAGTTCAATCCACAAAACGCTCAATGGGTTGAGTCAAGAGTGTTGAAGGCACATGAACTAGTACGTATTGTTATCAATATTCTTACTTCTCTAAACGTTAGCTGATTGAATATCGGAGGTAGTGCCATGTAAGATGTGTGTAGTACAATGGTTAGAAATGATAGGCAGTACTCATGTAATGGTTAGTGCCCCCACGCCAAGCGTGAACCAAGCTCTTCATTCCTCTGAGAATGACAGATTGAGACCACACTAGTCTGGAATGGTAAAAATGGTAATTTAATACATCATTGGATCACCTCCACGATGCTTAATGTAGTCAAACGCATAGTACATCCCAAAAAAAGGATGAAGCTCTTGGCGTTGATCAATCCCTGAGGGATGCCTCATGCATTCGACTTCACTAAGCATCGTTGGAGCTGACTGAATGCTTGGGCTTTACAATGATTCGCGGTGGCCTACCGTTGTGTCGAGACAGCCTGGCCTGTAGGGATCGATCCCATGCGTATTCCAAGACGCTTCCGTCCACTGCGCTGCACGAGCCGCCCATCACATCGCTAAGGGACGGTAATGTCCAACCTTTTTTTATGTTATATGTTTTGTTACAACTATGACTAGTTATTCTATTTTTACAGGGGGTAAACGCGGTTTCATGGAGTCCTCCTCAACGCACGGTTGGAGATATGAAAGATCAACCTTTCCGAAAATGTTTCGCTTCCTGTGGGAACGACAACCTTATCAAAATCTGGACGTTAGTGCACTCATCCTTTCCTTTTAAAAGTTAATAAGTCGTAAATTCAATCGTGTCACCTGAAACAGCTCCATGTACTCGTCACAAATTTTGTAGCATTTCAGTGTAGATGAAAAGGGTGGGTGGACAGTTGAGAAGACTTTGGCGGGCCACTCCGACTTTGTTCGAGATGTTGCTTGGCGTCCAGTATTTAGTCATTCCATGTATACGATTGCTAGTTGTGGACAGGTGTGTATTCTTTCTACAAAGATATCTTAATGGTATCTTGGCTCATTACAGTACAGCTTAATTCTTCAGTGTTTATTTCTGTTTTCTGCGTCCATATAATTCGGGGAACAGAAGAACCTACTTTCTTTCTTTTTATTTTTTCACAATATTTTATACAGATACTTTTATAAGAATCCATTACTCTAAGGACCAAGCCGTAATACTCTGGAAATATAGTAAGAATGGTGAATGGACTGCAAAACTCTTGGAGAAGGTTTGCTTTCGGATAGATCTTACCGATGTTTGCCAAGTTTACTTCTAATGCAAGTCTATCGGCACTGCTATTTGCAGTCGTCCTTTTCCCTTCATTTTCTCTTTCCAGACCAAAGAAGCGTTATGGCATGTGAGTTGGTCAATGTGCGGGAGTATTTTATCGGTCAGTGGGGAGGATAACAAGGTAGAAGTCTAAATTCCCACATTTCTTCAAACAAGATGCACCTACTGATCATTTTCAGATAGTACTATGGAAGGAAAATCTACAAGGTCAATGGCAAAAAATGGAAGATCCGAGAATGACGAGACGATAATATTGCGTTATTTATTTTCCTCATAATAAAAACCAAAAGAATTATTCTCTTTAATATATATGTATGGAAACTTATCAAGTAGTAGAGAAAGACGTCAGTCCAAATGGATTTCTAGCCCATAAACATCGCGAATAATCTTAGACTCTATTTTATAAAGTCTTTGCTCAGTCATTGACTTATGGAGGACCTCAAACCAGTCTCGACTGTGTGGAACATCCACACCGATACCTTTTAAAACAAGCGAAATCACACCAATTACAAGCGATTGCGACGAATAAGACTCTATCAGATCAGGTACGGAATGGCAATCACGAAGCATTGCATTACAGGATTCCGCGATATGTCGTTCACAAAATTCTGTCGGCATCCACGATCTTAATGTATCCAAATACGCCGCGAGCACCTGAAAACGTTCGTTATTCCAATTCCGTGGAAGAGAGGTTAACCTGACTTACATCAAAAGGATGGCCAAAGTTGAGGTTAAAGTTCAGTTCGCGGAGGACAATAAATGTCAGTTCGGAAATGCCTTTTCTAACTTCATACATGTGATCGTCGAGTTTCGCTGGGTCACCGTCCGGATGCAGAATACTGAAACGAAGGAGACTACTATTCCTGAAGATATGCTGCTATTGTATATGTTGTAATGGACATTGACGATATCAACAGCTAATCTGCACTACTTTTAGGATCAAAGTACGAATATTTGCCTTGACTGAGCAGCAGTCAGAACTCTCAAAAACAGCCGTTTACCATTCTATAACCTGAAAAAGCTTGTTCATAGTTTCTGTTAAGTAGAACATACCGATGACTCGCATTAATGGCGTCGCGAACTCCTATATCCCTATCCTCCTCGTATTTTACAGCTAACACTAAGCATGTTGTCGCAAGGGTCTAAAACCACATTTAGATAATTGATTAGTTTTTCCAAAAGAAAGCTGTAGAACGGACAGTATCAATTCACTAACGTTAAAAGCACACAAGATTGTTGCAATGTAATCGTAAATAAAAAGGGCGCGTGTGGCGCAGTTGTCGGAAGCGCCACGCGACAGATGGACTCGATTCCCACGCTCCTGGCCCACCAAATCTTCCATCTCTCCGAGGTCGGAAAATTGGTACCAGACTTGTTTGGAAGGATAGCAGCACTGTCTCGATACATCGGCAGGCCATCGCGAGTCATTGTAAGGGCCAGATCACCTCCATTCAATCACCTCCAAACGATGCTTAGTCGAATTCACGGGGCATCCTTCACGGATTGATCAACGGCGAGAGCTTTGTCATTTTTAGAGCTTTATGATCGTAAATATTGAACACCTATTGAAGGAACTTACATAGTTGCAAACTACAAAGCTGATTTCTCTTTGTAGGAGACGATGCATCATCATGATAGCTGAGCAGACCGTCCGATTTTTGCTACCAAGCCGAACTCCTTGTAATAGGATCAGTACAAATTTATATCGAAAGAAGAGTCTGAAGCTAATATAGAGATTGGAATAGAGCACTTAGAATGCAGCTTCACAAGGATATGCCAGTGTTTGGCTGACTGCTGAAAGCAGGAGTATCCATTTTGCACCGAATGGCGAGCGCTACTCACCGCAGCGAATGAGGTGTCGATAGATCTCCTTCGGTGGTGGGTTAGCTATCGGATCGTTGAACTGCTTGTCGTTGGCCATTGAGTCGTTTTCCTTTTTCGACGTCTGAAGAAAAGTTTTATCACTCTCACTAACTTTTGAAGACACCATGCTTTGATATAGAGACGACAAATCCTCTGTATCTTGGTTGTTTTCCCAAGCCATGCTTATTCACTCGCAGTATTCTCCTTGTATCCTGCAGATCTCACGAAATTAAATTTGAGAACTGGCATAGTAGAACTCATTCTTGTTCCACGATTTTAAGCTAAAAGTCGCTAAAACTTTCTAGAACAACAGGATACCTCACCAATTCCTTTAGTATCGTGACAACATCTAGTTATAGCCTTCATAGTGTTTACAATACATTATTTTTCCATACCTCCCGACGGTTTACCGCCTCATCGTGGATGGCAGGTGTTCCTGGGTGTCGGGCTGCAATGTACAGAGGGGGATGTACGGCCGAGGAAGTCATCCCCTAGCAGGGCCTCCTAACACGAGGAGTCTGGCGTTTCCATCAGGAAGCCCAGCTAAGAGTAAATCAATACCAGAATCCAACACCGTCCCAGTTCCAAACTAGTCTCATGGTGGCAAATCTAACTCTGCTCCACGAGGACGGCGGACTCACTGTGGTGGTGACCGCCTGAGACAGACTTTCGCTAAGCTGACCTCAAGACTCCAGAGAACCACAATAGCTACACCAGTAAAATTCCAAAAAAATCGAAATTATGTTGCGGTCCACACAACCAGTGAGGACAGGTCATCCAAGTATCCAAATAGTCTTTCCGTAACCAAGAAGATGTGCTTATTTAAAATTAAATGGAACCCAGAACTTAAGTACTCATGTTGTTTGGCTGAAAACCTAGTCCAGAAGAAGACCCATCTGATTGGCGCTTCCATAAACAAACAGAAAAAAACCCCTTTAATACGGAAATAGAAGGAAGTATCAAACTATTTCGATGCTGACGATAGAACTTCCCTTTCCTGAAAGCCTATCAAAACCACAGGTTATTTTAAACAGCATTTCTTGGTTAACACAAGACATAACAAGTGTTGAATTTTCCATCGATTAGATTTGTCGATCGGTAGGTATAGCAGGAAAGTTCCATGTGTCAAAACAAACCACCAGAAGGGAAATGAGACACGATCAACTCATTTTGTCCGACATACCCTACAATCCCCGCGTGGCCTCGATAAATCATATTTTTACGAATGAGTTAACTACAGTGAAGACTGCCGCAGACATGACTCTTGGAAGGAATTCGTATTAAGCCATCCATAAAACAGCTAGAAAAATCAAATACTAAACCTTCACTGGCTTTAAATCTAAACATATTATGAAGGCCTGACATTTTTCAATTCAGAAACTTCTCCAGTGAGAAAATATAAAGCCAGAAAGTTCAAAAACTGAAGCTAATTTCTTCACATAACGTCTCATGTACGGCAAACTTTTACATCTACGAAATGAAACAATAAGCAAGAAGAACCGAGATGGACTAAAATTCCAGTGGTTACTGAGTACTCGTTCATGGAAAAACCAGCATATGAACTGAATAAAGTTTCATAAACGTTTATTTTTCGTCGTCGACACAAGGAACGGAAATCTGGACTTTACCGTTACATTCATCAATACAGGATACCACAGAGATCAGCGTGTCCAAGATATAAAGGTAGAGAAAAAAGGAACGATATAAAAGATTCTGGATACCGAAAGGTTAATAAACATCAATTAACATTATCCTAATCTACCAACACTAAAAAACTTGTAATTTATGAACATTTTAAACCGCCACTAAACGAAGGCTATCTCCAGGTTCGGGTGAATAGAAATCTAGAGTGCGTAGCGGGTTTTCAAGTAGAATTTGATGAGTACCCTTGTCGAGTTGGAGCGTCACTTGCGTCGACTCAAGCGAAAACATTCGCCTAACCTGAACGGGACCTTATTTAGAAGAACAACATAAAAGTCAGAGCTTCTAAACCTCTAAGACAAACCATTTCGGTAAGTTTTTGCACAGTCATCGACAATGGCAGGCGTTTCTCTATAGTATTACCTTCATAGCAAATTGCAAGTGGTACTACATTCAAACCAGTGCCTTTTGAATCGACAACGGCGATAGTTCCATGGACCTTTAATTAGAGAATTCAAACAGAATAACAATGTTACGGGAAAAAAGCGGTCCTCATTTTTCAAACCATTCTAAGGCGTTCAATGTCGATGACATGCTCTGCTTTCACATTATCGTCTGCACAAATATACTTGTCCAAAAAGCGAACTTCAGCCGAATGCCTCTCAATAGCGCTGATAATGAAGTGATTCAGATCAATCAAGCACGGTAACTTAGCGATTATTACCTAAATCAAGTACAGGAATTGTATGGATATCCATTGAAAACATCGCATTTACACTTAGAATTACGAAAATGGCACCTCGTGTGTGCTGATGCCCTGGATGCATTGTAAAGGTTCGCAGTTAATATAAAGGGTGCTGAGTTTCGGCAAAAGTTGTAGTTGATTAATCGAACTCCACTTAACAGAAGAAAGTTTTGGAACTGTGAGATCGAAAAAAGTGAACAGCCGCAAGAAGAAATCGCTTACATCCGATATGACGTTGTCTTTGATGTTCAGAGTAGTGAGGCTAGGAAATCGACCATTCTCAACCACAATTCGCTTGATTCCGCAATCGACAACACTTAGCTTCTCCAATCTGAAAACTATGAAAGACCCATTAAATATACACCTCCGCTACAAAAACGATGTACCCTCCTGACTCGAAAGCCCTAAAAGTTGAGGACAACAACCCAAATATGAAAACAAAAACTTAGAAAAAGAAACTAACTTGTTTAAATTTCCATTTATATTAGACAAACAACTAATAGGATTATTTCCAATGTCAAGATTCTGAAGAGAGTCAGCCACATCCGGAACGAAAAAATGGGTAAAGCGATTCCCAACTGCGTGCAAAGTTCGCAAACCTGGTAAATAGCACAATACGTTGGAAGTCTGAAACAAACAACGATATGTAGGCTTAAAAGGAACTATTACTCCTGCTGAAGAACCCTGATAACGGCTCAACTGTTAGAAGTTACTTTCGTCATTATAACCAGCATACCGATTCGGCGGACAGATCACAATCACTTATTATCAAGTCACTAAGGCACTTCACATCACTCCATGCTCCGCCCACACCAGCAGTTTCCATACGATTTTTCCTAAAACACAGTTCCTATCAGCTACAAATACCGAATTTAAAATAATCTTAGCGGTTTTCACTTAGATATTAGGATGGCCCGTCTTCACTGGTTGTGTGGGACCCAGCATTATTTCTTCTGCTTCGGAGTTTTGCTGGTTTAGCCATTGTGGTTCCCTGGAGTCTCAAAGACGGTCTGGCCGAAGTATGCCCCAGGTTATCACCACCACAGGCAGTCGCAGGCCTTGTAGATCAGAGGGAGATTTGCCACCATGTAACTAGTTTGATACCAACACGGTGATGGACCCTGGTATTGGTTCACCCTTGGATGGGCTTCCTAATGGAAACGCCAGACTCCTTCTCAGCTTGAGAGACGCTGCTGGGGAAACGAATTCTCCCGCTGAATATAGTAGTCCGACATCCAGGAACACCTTCCATCCACGATGAGACGATAAACCTCTAGAGGTCAGTGGTTTCTAAACAAAAAAGCAATAGATCTCAAATATTGAATTGCGAATGAATACCGAAGGACTAGTTCTCGCAGTCGTGGAAAAAACATTAGAATCTTCCGAATATCTTCCCATTGTTGTAAAAGATTGTTAAACAGATTTAATGAAACACATCTGCTGAACGAAGGGCATGTCTCCACAGGTGGGGCGACAACAGAGCAACTTTCCAATACAATGTAGCGCAGCTCGAAGACATTGCTACAAAAAAAACAGGTTAAGAAAAGAAAGAAAGGAAAAAGAAAAGAAAGAGAACGTCTGCATAATCACAGAGATCAATAGACCTTTGTTTCTGCGATGTTGATTGCATTCCAACGAGTTCGACAGTTTTACTATGAATAACGAAAACATTCTCGTCAACCGAGTCAGCATAACGGTTCAGAATTGCCGTCAACAGATCTAAGCCACGATGGACATTTTGAATATTAACAAGTGATCCTCCTCGAGAAGATCTGGAAACGAAAATTTGGGAAAAATTGACATGTGGATCCTTTAACACCTATTACTAAAGCTTGCCACGAATTTATATAGTCATCTACTGTCCAATTTTAAAAAAGATGTAACCCAAAGCAGAAGAAAAACCATTGTTATAAAAACTTTTTTGAATTAGCACAGGATATAACCACGCAAGTTTCTACTAATCAATGATTATAGGCCTTTTGAGTGAACTAACGAGCCAACGGCCTACCTCCTAATGGCCAGAAAAGGCTTTCAGCACTATTTAAACAAGGAATAAAGCTCTCGGTGTTGAGCAACCCCTTGGGGAAGCACATGCATTCAACTTCACTAACCATCGTTAGTAGTGATTGAATGTACATTGGTTTTCACAATGACTCGCGGTGGCCTACCAATGCCCTCGGAGAGATGGAGGGATTTGTGAGCATGGAGCGTGGGGATCGATCCTATGTGTAATGCAGAGCCCCACCGACCACTGCGCTATACGCGCACTTCAGCACCATTAGCTGCTTTGAATTGCCGCCAAGTGACATCAAGCTTCGTGACAGTTCACTGAAGCCATAAAAAAGGATAAAGCTCTCGGCGTTGATCAACCTTCGAGGGATGCTCCACGCATTCGTAAATTCTATAACATCAACTTCGTGTTTGCTCACTGAATAAAAAGACTCCTGAGATTAACAGAATCTAGCTAGCAACAGAAGAAGAAAATAAAGCAAAGAGACCTACATACTTTGTCCGAAAATACTGCACACCATTCACGAATCCGTTATGTTTCCCACGGTTCGGATCATCCCATTCCACACCAGCCCATATTCCCGGATAACCTGCTACTTCGCCCACATAACGAATTACAGCCGAGTGACCTCCAACCATCACTCTTTCACCAATTACTGCCATGACGCTAAAATACAACATCAGATATAAAAAATGTCTGTATCGTAACTGATTTGTATTCCCAGTTCACGGATGGCCAAAAGCTCCGGACGATTATATTCGAGATATTAATAACAATGAAGGAAAAACTCGTTTCTATCCGACATTATGAGATTAGGGTTATCGCGAAAAACGTATTCTATCACCAATGACTGACAAAAGTGTCGCCGAGCTAATTCTCAGTACTGAACACCTAAACGTCCAACAGTTGTAAGACAATCTCTAACTCTTTGCTTACTACCACTATCATGCTGAGATATTCGTAAAACTTGGACCTCGAGTCAGATCGAACCACGATTACCCTTTACGGAGACTCACTGAGGCTCCTGTTTTGCGTCTCTTTGCTAGTTTTTAATTATTGCCTATTATTTCCTTCATGGCATGGCATTACATGAGATACGAGCAGACTGTTGATGGCACCAATAGGTAGAAAACTGGCTGACAGAAAGGCAAAATAAGGTCCCCAGTGGTGGAGTGGTTAACACGCTAGCCCTCGGAAAGGATAAGCGTGGGTTTGAATCTCATCTGGTGTCAAGTTTTACGAATATCTTAGCACCATTGTAGTTATAACATATTTTGAAGAAGACAACCTACGTCATGTAGACTAAAATCTTGGCGTCTGCAAAAGTACACAGCAATTCAGATTGTGGATTGTGTGAATGCACAAATCGACGAACAACGGTGAATTTCAGAGCAAAATCGTGTGGTCTTCATGAATATTGACTGGAACACATGGAGAGCTCGTCCTCACCGGTTGTGCGGGCTCCAGCACAATTTCCGTTTTTTCGGAGTTTTGCTGGTCTAGCCGTTGAGGTTCTCCGGACTCCCTGGGTCAGCGTAGCCAAGTTCTGCCCCAGGTCGTCACCATCACACACAGTCGCCGCCATTGTGGATCAGAGATTTGCCACCGTGCGATTAGCCTGATACCAGGACAGTGATGGATCCAGGTATTAGTTGACCCTTAGCTGATCGTCCTGGCGGAAAAGCCTGACTCTCTCTCAGCTTGGGAGACCCTGCTAGGGTGTGGTGGAGGTGAGATGAACCCCACGCTGTGCATTGCAGCATGACAGCCATGAGCACCTCACAGCCAAAGACTAACGGATCTAAGGAATGAAATGGGCAACACACTTGATGTTAGTGTCCAAGTACCATCTGCGACAGCGTCTGACGATGTGTCAACTGCACAGCGAAAAGACAACCGAGCCACCGACAGTTGTGCTTCTTCGCTTGAAATTCTAGACTAAAAAAATGTCTTTTTGTTTCTAAAATGGCTAAATTTCACTCAGAAATTCTCGCACGAACGAAGAAAGACTTTACTGTCTGCTCTAGTTGTTCACTGATCAAGACGAAAACTGATGGTAGAGGCGATTAGTAGAGGAACTGTAACAGTTCTAGTAAACTCGAAAATAAACACCTTCAGCTAGATTCGTATAATGGTCGTTCTCGTGGTGTTATAATGTTCTTGTGTTATATGAACACCTATGATATCCACTACGCTAGAGTAATTTCGCAGTTAATCCGAACCGAGTTTTGGTTTTCTTTACAGGCATACCCTCGTAAGATAGTACGCCAAGAGATTGGGTGCCTAAGACTTACCACCCAAAACATTCTTCACTAAACCAGCCACATTATTCACCCTGCAACCATCTTAGCATGTACTGAATCCTGAGTCGGAACAGTCGTATCCACATATCTGACACACTTCGGCATTACAGTTCATTGAGGAACATGAATACCACCACTTTCCCGAAACAACGTCTCTCCTCGTCAGCACTTTCTTTCCTCAAAAGCTTCTAGCTTGTCAGTTCGACTTTTTTCTCCTCACCAAAAGTGCACTCTGGGCCAAATAACCCACCTTCTATATCATTAACCTAGTCATGAGGCGCGTGTGGCGCAGTGATTGGAGTCGCTCTGCAATACACATGGAAACGATACCTGCGCAGCAGGCTCACCAAGCCCTTCTCCATCACTCCAGGTTCGGCGAATTGGTACCTGCGTTGCCTGCAAGGGTAGCAGCACCGACTCGATACATCGGTAGGCCACCGCGAGTCATTGTAAAGGCCAGATATGCATTCAATCACCTCCAAACGATGCTTCATGACGTCGAATGCATGTGAAGCATCGCTCAGGAATTGATCAACACCGACATCATCCTTTATCCTTTCAACCTAATCACCAACGTCATGTTGCTCGGGTTCCATTGGTAAACAATTGAAACTGCCGCATCATGAAATTTGCCATCAAGAGCAGGCAGGAGTCTATGTATAAATTCATATTTCCAACATAGTGACCAGATCTAGCTTTATACACATTCGAATCGACATTATGAAAATGCACACAGATAACGGCAGTATAGCAAGAACTAGAATATACGATTAACGTTGTAACGCTGTAAAACCGAGTTTACGATAAATTCGATTTTATCCCGTAATTATTACCACCGAAAAAATTTATGTAAACAGTACGCGTAATAGAATGCACACAGAGGACTAGTAAGTACAATTTACAGTAATCGATATAGTTAGTAGAAGAAGTAAAAGATGTTAAGGAGAGAAAACTCCCAAGCTCAAATATCTGTAGTCGATCTAAACTGCAATGTGAAACATAGCCAAGAATATCATAGCTAGTACCAAAGTGTAGCTATGACAAAACACTGTTCAGAGTTCACAGGAAGGTAAAGATTATAGACTTAAATTTGCTCTTCTAATTCATCAAAAGTTCCTTTGAGTCAATCTTCTCCAGGAATAAAAACAGTAAGAACAGCAGCGTGGTACCAAGAACATCACCTAGAGCCGTAAGGTATGGGATGGCCGCGTTGTCAGGATTGATTCGCCAGCTCCACATCACAGCTATCATATATTGGCACACATACAGCAAAATCATTACCTGAGAAACACAAATGTTATAAATAAGTGAGATAACCTTTTAAGTGTGAATCTCAAAAACGAGAGAACTAGTAAAAAGCGAGATCTTGCTACAGACAATACGACCCAGTAACTAAAAGAGACGGCGCGTGTAACGCAGTGGTCGGAGGTGCCCTGCAATACACGTGGGGTCATACCGCTCCCTACGCCCACCCACCAAACCTTCCATCCCCCAGCGTCGGCAAATTGGTACCAGACTTGTCTGGGAGGATAGCAGCACTGGCTCGATACATCGGTAGGTCACCGCGAGTTATTGTAAGGCCAGATAGACGTTCAGTCACTTCCAACGATACTTAATGAAGTCGAATGCATGGCGCATCCCTCAGGGATTGATCAACGCTGAGTGCTTTATTCCTTATTTTTATTAACTAGCATACGACCCAGATATCTATGACACAAAGAATTCTCAACCTTACAGCAAAAGCACAAAAGACCGAGTCCAAAAGACTTCACAAAAACTAAGAATAGTGAAAAGTGTTAATATAAGAGAATTCAGCATGTTAAATTTCACTACATCCTCTATGTAGTGCAAACATTTCCTTTTTTTATTACAAGGAGTGGGAATCTACTTTTGTTCGTTACGGAAATTGTCATACTTATGTCTTCTTTCTCTCGAAAAAAACTATGAGAGTTCGCAAAAAACTTCATTTTTCTTCGACAAGATATTATTTAACATACTTTCCATAAAATTTATTATTTCCGCACCGTACAAGGTTACATTGAGACACATTTGTTAAATCGGCAACTCGCTTATAGCAAATGTACGCAATGTGTTCCGCGAAAAGTTACTTTCTACGTACCAAAGCCCAGAATTAGCAGCCTTTAGATCTATTTTCACTGTTAACCCTGTAGTAATCCCTTGTTTCCCGTAAAGACAAAGGAAAACAGAATTTTGCTGCTGGAGAGGGTAGCATGATTTCAGCACTGTACTTGTACATCAAGACCCCACATTTAAGAACTCCGCCTCACGTGTGCCGGTCCACCATCAAGAAGCTATAGGAATGGTGTAGTATGACAAGAGATTAGACAAGAGACAACCGCGTGCGCGTCGACGAAAGTTTCCAGATTTGACGTATAAGAAAGGACAATAGGCTATTAACTTTTCTCCGAAACCTCTAACTGTTCTACAAATAGCTTGCAAAAATCCTACTTCATGATTACACATGAGTAACCATATATTCATGTATCCCAATGAGGGATCATTCAATCAGTCAGCCACCACTTCACGAGGAATATCTCTAGGTTGCGGATTATGCAGACCAGTCACATCGGCTTCTCTGCGATAGAGGTGGAGATTTTCATCCTAAGGAGAGAATGGCAAACCACCAGTGAGTATATCCAGCTCTAACGGTAATAGATCAGCAAGACAACCGTGGTTATTAATTGTTAGTAAAATAGGTAGACCTCATTTCTCTAATCCTGAAGGATCTCCAGCACGGTAGTCTTGGCTCTGACAAGTACGGAGAGGATTCTAAAATTTCAGAGCCAAGCTGGATAAATCTAGAAAGACTAAAGTAACAATATGCACTAATAATGTACGTTCTCTAGCATGTGAAACATTATTCATGGACTCCAACCACTCCGACCTGAACTTTCCGGGATTACATATTTAACTAGTTTTTGCTCTTTTTCTGCGCGTATCAATAAATTGGGTCTTCCTGTGGAGGAATCCCGTATAATAATTACTAATGTGCAGATTTCTAACTTTAGATTTTCTTCCATCTCAACGGTTTACCGCTTCATGGTGGTTAGGAGGAGGAGGTGTTCTTCGGTGTCGGGCTGCCACGTACAGCGGGGGAGATTCATCCCCTCAGCAGAGTCTTCCAGACAGAAGGAATTTGGCGTTTCCAACATGAAGACCAGCTAAGAGTAAATCGTTACCAAGACCCACCACCGTCCTGCTATTAAACTAGTCGCATGGTGGCAAATCTCGCTCTGATCTAAGAGCGCGGCTTCTTGTGGTGGTGACTACGTGGAGCGGACTTTGGCTAGACTGACATCGGGACTCCATGGAACCAAAATGGGTAAACCAGCAAAACTCCGACATAATGAAAGTTGTGCTGGGACCTACACAACCAGTGAACATGGGCCATCCAAGCATCCAATTAAGTAAGATTTTCTTCTGTTACACAACAAACCATCCATGAGTCTCATTACCACCGATCCAGTTAAGTTACAGCTCTGGAGTGATCGTTCTAGACACGCACAAGAATTACATATGTAGCTGTTATTATTGCACAATTTTGTAATTCAGTCACATGTCTGTGTCTCCACGGATCTCCCTCATAAATAGATCCTATGCCGGTTAGTCGCTAGGCAACCTCGCGTGTCCCCAAGTGGCGGATGAGGGTTTAACCACGTATCAAAAACGATTTTCGCTTTACGGAGATGCATGTGGACCGATTTAGTCTGTACTTTTTGTTTTTACGAGGATGTATTCATGCATGTGTACGTGGGTGTCTTCTAGTTTATGCGGATTGTATTGTAAGACTCAATTCGGCCAAAACGCTGCAATTATATGGAAAGAAAGTGTATGGGAGGCTGTTATAAATCACCTCGAACAAATAACCTCCCTGTCTACTTTGGAACAGATGGCAAGGTACCTGGTGAGTAAACCCAACTTCCATATTCACAGCTCACCAAGCTGTACGTTGGTATAAAAAGCTAAACAACGTTGGGTAGGAGGAGTACGGAGAGGATGCTAAAATCTCAGGGCCAATGGAAGCTGCCTGGATCGCGAAGAACTAAGGTGACGGCCTGTACCTACGATGCATGCACAATTTCATCTGATTCTTCGACAGAAAACTTGATCTTGCAGAGGCAACAAGGATAAGGTGGAACGTCATCGGACTGGCTAGACGAGAAGACGCCGTCTATTCAACGCCGTCTATGACACCGGAGAAGAAGTATTCCTCAGAACATGCGACAGTAGGGAAGTCGGCGGCGTTGGCGTTCTCGCCAACACGAGTTTGTCCATGAACTTTGATTCATTCGAACAACTAACAATCCGAATCGGAGCTCTACAGTTGAAGAAATGTGAATTACTACCTGCTTTAACAACCCTCGCCGTCCACCGAAGTTGAAGCGTTCTGTATGGAGTTTGAAAAGTTCTACAGAGACATACGTTCTTTGAGGAAATCATTAGAGATTTCAACGCTAATAACAGACACCGAAAAAAACGTCTGAAGAACGTCATTTGGAGACCCACGGATCAAAATGGAAGAAACAGGGTGAGTACTTGCCTGAGCTTACCATGGCGACCAGGATCATCCATGGTCACTCGCAATTCCAAAAGCTCCACCCTCAACGCTGGACATGCGATTCTCCTAGTGGAGGGTACTATAACGAAATAGACCACATTATAGTAAATAGAAGGTTTTGCCTAACCTATATCGTTGTTGTCCCAAAATTCCAAACAGCATTAGAGCATCACCTCCTTCGTGCGAAATTTCATTTCTTGAGAAAAGGAACGAAATCCGCTAAATTCGAAAAACGAAGCTCCAAAATCACCATAACATCGACGAAGAATACAATTGGCCCATTCAACATCTTCACGTTAGCGCTGTGAAAGCTTAGAGTTCGAAAGTCACCAAGAAACCTCTGCCTCTATAAACACTCGAGTTGGTACGCCAACGAGGAACTGTACGTGCAGCAGATAATTGCAAACTGGGGTCCGAACTTCCACAACAATGCAGAAAGGCGACAAAAGAAGATCTTAAAGAGAGAAGAGCAGCAATTATGGTAGAAGCTGTAGAGGCTTTGAAAAGAATTCGCAAAGGCCACTGAAGCTTGACCAATTACAAAACCAATATGATTGCACTCCGACACCCATACGGAGCAGTTACAGCATCCAGACAATGAAGAAGAATATCCACGACTACTACTCGAAGCGATTCAATAGATAGGTCGCCCTGCCTCCATATGAAATAAAGCAGGATAAATAGGATAGATATGTTGCACTACCGGTTCTCCCTTCCGAAAACCGACATGCTATTTCGTCGGTGAAAAATCGAACAACACCAGGTCCACACAGCATAAGATCTGACGATATGAATAACCTTTTTCCAGTCCTCACAAACACATTGGTTCGGCTCTTCACACGTTACTTGACTGAATGTAAAGTTCCTACTTAATGAAAGAGCGTCAAGACCGTGTTAATGTTCAAGAAAGGTAACCTCCACAATATTGGCAATTTTCGCTCAATCTGCCCGCGGTGTATCCCCTACACTTTTCAGTCGAGTTATTCTAAACGGGATTGACAAAATACTGGACGAAGGGCAGCCATATGAGCAAGCAGGGTTTCGAAAAGGATTTAGTACGACGGAAAACATCCACACGATAGCAAGACTCACTGAAGTATCGCGAGAGTACAAAAGACCACTCTGTCTCACTTTCATCGATTTAAAGAAGGCCTTTGACTCCATTAAGATTGAAGCAGTCATGGAAGCCCTTGATAGTCAAGGAGTCCCTACTCAGTACATAAAGATTCTTAGTGAGCTGCATAGAAATTTCACAACCAAAATATCACCATTCTACAACGATATCAACACCGAGGTCGGAAGAGGGGTCAGGCAAGGCGATACCATCTCGCCAAAATTATTCACCGCCACCCTCCAGGACGTCTTGCGAACATTAGAATGGGATAACATGGGAGTAAAAATCGATGGTCGGCAAATACATTTTGTTCACTTTCTTGAAGAAATCATTCTTATAACATCAAACATTAGCCAATCGGAACGTATGCTCGACGATTTTGATAAAGCCTGTTGAAGAATTGGTCTTCGACTAAATCTCACAAAAACGATGTTCATGAAGAACGGATTGGTTTCGTATGTCCCATTCACGCTCAACGGAAAGAATATCTCCGAATGCTCCAGCTATGTCTATCTAGGCGGGTAAATCAACAAGACGAACGACTTAGTGTTGTGCAGAGGGAAACGAGCGGCTTGGAGAACTTTCAAGAGCATCGAGGATGTAGTGAAGAGGACAAAGAATACCCGACTCCGTACCCACCTTTTCGACTCAACGGTACTTCCTGCTCTAACGTATGCATCAGAAACCTGGTCGCTGCGTAAGCAGGATGAAATACCACTCAGCGTTATCGACGCGTCAACAATCAAAGATGCTGTTCTGTACACCAAACAGTCGAAGATAAGGTAGACCGCACACGTAATGCGTATGAATGACAACCGATGGACAAGAGCCGTTACTGACTGGATTTCTCGGGATGTCAAAAGTACTGCAGGAAGACCACCGACCCGATAGTCAGAGTTCTTCACGAAAATCTTAGAAGAAAGAGATGAGGCTCAACGATCCCTATAGCAAGCAGAACCCACTGGGATACTCTTGCACGCGACAGGGAAAAATGGAAGATTAACTGAAGCCCGCTCGAGTCACTCGAGGATTAACGGGACAACAGTTGAAACAGGTGATACAGGTGTGCGCCTCCTCTGTGGCATATATTATTGGTGGAATGGCACTATCCCTCCAAAGAGCACTCGTTAATACAGACGATTGTGCCATGTTTGCATATTCATTTCCAATTTTTATCGACGTTTAGAAAAAGTGGGCCATCTCTGAAAAACTACTTTGCTTGAATGATCAATTATCAATAAGATGGACTCGAACAAAGTAGCTTTTCAAATCCGGACGTAGAATAAATCGATGAATCTCTTAAAAAGTATTCTGTTGTCGCCAGTGATTCTTCTCTTGCCCATATCCTTCCATTTTTTATTCCTTCTTTTCCTCTCTAGTCTCAATGATAAAGAATGGTTAATGATAGAGAATGAAAAAAAAGAATGGTTATTCCTTATTGAGTAAAAATATGTTAGAAAAATATTTTTAGGAAATAGGCCAAAGTAGGTTTAAGTTTTCAAGCCAAAATATACTCTGTATTTGCGAAACCTATTACCAAAAAAAGAACACCTTAGCGAATGATAGCTGTGTTTTGTCACAATACCCAAACCGGTAAGATGCGCATGAACTAATCAGCACTTTGTTTAATGGCGGTATACTTACTCTAATGTGGACAAAATTCTGTGCCGGAAAAAAAGTATAAAGAGGCACATATTCAATAGCCACAATGTGAAATACAAGACAAGTATCACGGTAGAAAACTGCAAAATGTTTTAAAAATGTGAGCGGGCAATATGTTTACAGGGCCTTATATTCAATTGAAAAAAGAACTTTTAAAAAAGGTGAAGGTGAAAAAGGTAGAAAAAGGTAAAAAAGGGTTTAAAAAAAAGTAAAAAGGAACCTGCACAATAGCTGCGATTAGATAAAGACTAGTGAAAAGGGCACCGTGTGGCGGTATAATGGATCCAAAATGAAAAACACGGATCAGCCAGTTGAAAGCTATGTGCCCAGGTACGACAAGAAATAAAAGAACGCGCGCGGAACGAGAATCACTATCTGAAAAGATTGGATTGGAAGGAAGATATAATAGTTCTCAAGATCGAGTTCCTATTAAGCTCGCCATTGGATTATAAACTGCTGTTCTCTTTTTTAAAGCAATCGCAAGGTTGTTATTCAGCACACCTTTACTTCCTTGCAAATATAACACATACAACAAAACGTTCATTGAAACATCCTCGTTCATTTCCCTTCTTCCCACCCTTCGCATACAGAGTGCGCTCGTGGGAAACATGTTTCGAACAGCCACATCTGCGTGCACAAATAGGGAACTAAAGGAAAAATCGCGCAACTTGCCTCGGGAAATAACCATCTCCAATGGCTACGAAATAGTAACCCCACGAGATAAGTTTACAAGGAGAACGACGCGCCCACGCGAAACACTTGGCCAAAAGAAAATCCCGTTTATCTTGCCTTTCACTAGCGATGAAATAAGTGTAGCAATAAAGCGATGCTTAAGAAGAGCAGATCTAGAGGAATCGGTATCGAAGCTTGAAATACCACCGGATACTCTACGTTGTCAGTTAGTTCGTAACCACCTGTATGACCGTCTATGTGGAACACCAAATTGCGTAATTTGCCCTTATGGCGGAGACGATGACTGCATGAGTTCAGGTACGACATACCTGATTTCTTGTAGTGTTTGCGGAGACGAATATATCGGAGAAACGGGCAGACTTTTATGTATCCACATAAAAGAACACATAGATGGTAAACGAAAATCAAAACAAGGCACGCCACTAGGGACGCATAGGATACAAAAGCATAGCGAAGATTTTGGTGTAGACGTCGCTATCATCGCACGGGAGACTAAAACACCAACGCGCAAATTTCTCGACGCTTTTTGGATAAATTCCAGAAATCAGAGAATGAATAGCAGGGAAGAATACCCTGAGATAACGCGTGAACTAACCCCGTATCTCAGAAATGATTTTTGACGTGGGGTGGTGCAGTAGTCAACCATATGCGACTCTAAGCGGCTGTTCTTCCTTGGTGGAAAACATAAAAACGGTGAGTTTTTCAGGAAGCCGGTGATGGTGCAATTATTGTCCACATTCTCGTCTTTCTGCTTGCGCTGTTGAAGCGTTTGACCTAGCAAATTACATATTAGTGTACCCTTCCAGGCTCAGGACTGAGTTATATTTGCAAGGAAGTAAAGGTGTGCTGAAAAACAACCTCGTGATTGCTGTAAAAAGGGAATATATAATGTTGATATAAATCAATACAAGAGGGAAGGTTATCCCGTGTTTAGGCAAAAGGCTATCAAAATGGGAGACATTTTTTAGACGATGCTTGCTGTACGGATGAAACTTGGTTCTAGAGATTTACTGTGAAATTACTTCATATTACCTCATAGCCAATAAATTCTAAAGGAAATTTACTAGGACTAGGCTTTCTTCTCTTCTCAGGGCAGCACATCTACAACCTTTAAGTTTCTGATAATGTCAGAGTACTCCACTTTTGTGAAATATCAGACTAGCACGATCGTTGAGAGAGAGAGGCGAAACAAAGGAGCAGAAAGGTGTGCTGCTGAACACGTTAGTCCCGAAAAGGGTAACAGCGGGTTCGATTCCCACCGCGACAGCGGTGATCCGGTGTTTTGCAAATTGTTTTGCAAATATCTCAGCATTGATGCTGTTATATTTCACATCACACCCTGACATTAAAAAAGAATAGGCAGTAGATAAAAAGTGACTACATTGTAAGGCGATTCTTTTCAACATCTTAGAACTTCAAAGGTAGACAACAAGTTGCACCCTTGCTAAAGAAAGCCCGCTTCACACTGCAGAAACGTCCAGTAGTCCATCCATGAGGAAGTTCACCAAGTGTTCCAATCTGATGGAAATATGTTGATAGACGACTCGCTTGTACAGCAGCAAGATTACCACCCACTCCTAAAACTACTGATAATGTGCACTATGGTAATCAAAAGTGAACTAACTTACCATTTATCACAGGTTGAAATATGGCAACACCGTGAAACTCTCGAACAGCGTTCTCCAAAATAAAGCCTCCGCCACTACTCATTAACATGGCGAAGATAATAGGAGACCAGCCGTCAGATAAAACCTGTGAAACAGATCTTAAAGAGAAGTAAATGAAATAAGCCTTACATAAAGGAGCCAGTATTTGATAATAAGCAATTACGAGATGGATGTGTGACCTAAATGCTAGTGCTATTTCGCAACAGTATAAATAGTGGGAGTCAGATATTAAAGTGTTAACTTAAAACAGATGCAGGATTTACCACAAAAATTCAGGCACCTCTTTCGCACCCTCGTCTCGCAAAACAAATCGAATCCAAATAGGAGCCATTGACAAAAGGACTATTATGATGACTATGTTCAATGATGATCCAGTGATGTGGGTGTCAAGAAATATGGTACCGAACATGGATAATACAGATAATGTAGTCAGATCACCTGTAAGTAGAACAAACACATGTCTAATACACCACGGGCTATGTGCATAGACTTCAATGCACAGAGAAGAAACAGCAGCCGCCTCCAACTTTAAGCCCTCATATATCAGCTAAGAGTGAAGCTTAGCGAATTAAGCAAAAATTATTAAGATTTGCAAAACTTTGTCAACATGATCTATTTTCTCTTAACAACGCTCAAATCCACCACCTCCACCGAAACTCATAAAACGTATTTTCCGCTGTTTTTCGTCGAGATACTTATTCTAACTATCCAGTAAGGTGAACAGTGGGTCCAATCTATCCTTAATATTTGCATCTATCACCTCTGCGTTGGAAATCTTGGAGATTTACAAGTTGTTTTCAGCTCCTTGTAATTTTCAGCCCTAAATATATACAAAAATGGATCTGTAAAAATTTCACGTTCACTGGAAGAGCTGGAACACAACCCGTTTTACCAAGTTTTAAACTCTTCGACTATTTTAATTTTTGGAAGATCTTCGGAAGTTATCGAAAATCCAGCACTGCCCGTTACGCGTTTAGTAAAACTTTGATTTTTCTTTGAGGATTTAGCCACATATTTTGCGCTGATACCAGCACCTCTTGCATTTGATTTGCTTCCCAGCATCTATGTTGAACGAAAGTCCTGGAAGTATTGCGTGCGGCTTCGGTTCCTACTTCAAGAGTTTTCAAAATCTCTGTGATGTCATGCAGCGGTGATCTAGCTGATGCTCTCCGCATTCCTAGGACTGTCGTTCTAATACGTTTCCAGATCTTCTTCATAGACAGTTGCTAGCTTTCGTGAATTGGAGAGAGCAAGTTGAGCACAGAGAACTCTGTACCCGGCACTGGAGCGATGGGGATGTTGGTTGGCCCCGCGTGATCGAATCAGTGGCTTGTGCGCAATGGAAGGCATCACTAGAACTTCCCAACTCCAACTCCTAAGATAAAAATACAATCAAATATCTACCAAGTGATGCTGCAATAGGAGTTGCAACATTATCTGGATTAATGTTGTACTTCCTAGAAAAAATGACGACCAGGACCATCAAAATACTAAGAATAAACGAAGCGAAACATGCCGTTGCAAGAGATGACGCACATAATAATGTAGCATGAGACAAGTCAAGCTGAAATAATAGACTAAGTTAGAGTGAAACAACGGATATAATACAGTTCTAGAAGAAACCTGTCCTTTCGGAATCCATGCTAAGGCTAGAGCAAATGAAGAAGCAAGGAAGGCGATTACAGTGGCCTGTACTTGAATCAGTGCCAAATTCGCAATTATTACTTTCCTACGTTCGGAAGAAGAATCCAAAAATCCCAAATTAGCCTAGAACTGAAAACTTGTTACATTTTAGAACAACCTAAAGCGATAAAAGAAAAAGAATTTAAATAAATCACCACCTACCAACGTTGACAATCGACTAGCAAGAGTCATTTCCAGATTTCCTTTCAGTCCCAAAAGAGCAGGGACCAAAATAAAAGTTTCTGGTACTTCTTTAAAAAGCCGCCAATTTTGTACAAGATCAAGAACGACTCCAGCGAAAACCATTCCAATACCGCCAATAGAGAAGGGAAGTACAACCTAAACTCAGGATTCCTTTCCCTTCCATCGGCAGTAAATGTTGTTTCCGTAATGAAGGAAATACTCCTCTAGATGAAGCAAAGGCACCGGCAACAAAAATATTCTAACCACAGTAAAAAAGAACATTAACAAGCTAAAACAGACTGTTAAGTCTTTAAGAAACAAACCTGACAGAACAGCAAGTAACTCGATTCTGGATTTGGATTGGGAGCATGAGAGCTACTTTCCTGTGAACCATTCGTTTCAGGAGAACACGAACGATAAGACTGACCAGGCCTAGAACGGAAAAAGGCTGTAGTGGAACTAATGAAGCCTGAATGGCAGGAACTCACTGAAAATTCAACAGAACCGGATTTTCAAAAGCTTCGTATGGGACTTCTGAGTCTACATCCATGATGAAAACGCAACGGCTTGTTACGATGTATCGGTATTAGTGACTAATGTTAATCTGAGAAATGTCGTTCTGTACGAGTGAGAAGATATGATATAGATCGTAAAAATAAAAAAGTATTACTGCACAGCATATAGCCTTACTCGCAAGTACTGAACAACACGCAATTCTTTTCACAAATATTATTAGACCGCAATAATATTTATCTTCCTAACTGACAACGAGGCCAGCGAAGCAAAGTACGACAGATAAAATTTGCAATGAACTTTCATCGACCAACAAAAAAAGCAAAAAGAACAGCACATAAAAACATCTGGAAAGACCACCAATTACTGTCTGCTTTTCTTCTTATCACCATTTGACTTTACAGCAAAAAAAGTTTCCTTATCGGCCGGTTCGATTCCATTTTCTGTGGCGAATTGGACCAAACATCGCTTCATTGCGTAAGCATCTTCTCCATCGGCGTAGTATCTTAAACATTTGTAGGTACAATTATTTATTCTACAAGGAAGGTAATCAGTACAGTGATTAGGATCATACTACCAGCAAAACAAAGGTGCTGCAGTTACCCCAACCGTGTATTATTAGTCCCATGTGGTCATATTCTGCCTTTCTTGACATTCTCCATACGAGATGACGATGGTACAACCCTGCCCCACTTCCATCTCTGTGCTCCGATGGGAATCTGGTTATGAAGATGTTATATAGGTCTGGAAGGGGCGGACATCACAGCGTTAGTTATGCCGATTATCATCAGCACGGTGCTGGTTCGATACCACCCCAGGATCACCAAGCCCCTCACCTCTCCACGATCGGCAATGTTGGCACCGGACTTGTCCTAAAAAAACACTCTCTGCAAGTGGGAACGCTGTAGCTCGGCTATCTCAGGACTCCAAAGAGAATCGGCTCGACCAGCATTCAACCATATTCATGATTAAAGGAAAACCAACAAACGGTAGTTGAAGTACCAGGTAAAAGTTGATGGATGCGAGGAGATGAAACGAGTGTGAGAAATGCTGGGACCCCCTCAGTAGATGTGAAAGATGGGTCGTACAAAATTAAGTAGAGAAAACATGTATACGTCATGAAATATATGTTTTATTCTTAGTATGCTTGTCTGGCTCTCCAAAGCTTTGACGGTCTTGGCATACATTGAATCGAAAGACTTCCTCAAGCCGTTAGATGTAATAAGAAGCTGTCCACTGCACTCTCCTAATACTTCAAGGAGTTTCGTTCTAATGTGAATATACCCACTTATGTTAAATCCTCTTTAAAACACTGCTTGCTCGCTTGGCTCTCCTTTGTACGAAATTCTACCTACCTTGATGACGATTGATGGAGTGAAGAGTTTGCAGACGATAGAAAGCAGATAGATTGTTGTCAATACCGTCTAGATCTCTCTGTACCCGCAAAAACATAGTTCTGATGTTCTTGCACTGAATACGAATTTTTGATTCTGATGTATAACATGTGAACGAAAAGGTAGAACACTGATGGGGACTAGTAGTAGGCTCTTCAGATATTCCAGTCCAATCCCAATCGGACCGAGTGTTGAACGATTCTTCACCGATGAGAGAGCATGCCAAATCTGGGTAGGGAGAACTGTTAGAGCGAGATACCGGCCTATACTATATATGTTTGGATATAGAGATGGAGTGGTTGTTGGAAAGATCAGAGTGGAAGTCGTGGATGATTTTCTCCATTGCTTTTCCGGGAGTGGTGACTGTTCGTTCTGGGGCCAGAAGGCGAACATTTTAGCCTTTTAATCAGTGAATTCTCGACTTCTCCATTACCAGCAACTATTTCTACTATTCTCTCCTTGAGTACTTTTCATCGCTTCTTAACCATTTGTGATATGAGTTGGTGATTATTCACAGAGGTGATTGAGCTCGTACAACTTCAAGTTATCCTGTTAACTCGAGTGTTTCCGGAGACACACTTCACCTTATGAGGACAATCCCGGTTCCTTTAAAAATAATATTTTTCGTGAATGTTGCTGATAATAGGATCTTCATATCTTCCCAACTTTCCTCTTAACGGTTTACCACCTCATCGTGACTAGGAGGTGTTCTTGGGTATTAGGCTGCGATGCACAGCGGGGGGACCCGCTTATCTCCCTGGTAAGGTCCCCCAGGACGAGGAGGAGTTCGGTGTTTCCATCAAGAAGCCCAGCTAAAAGTAAACCAATTCCAGGACTCGTCATCGTCCTGGTGCCAAACTAGTCGCACGGTGGTAAATCTCTCTCTTATCCACAAAGGTGGCAACTCCTTGTGATGCTTGAGGACCCGGGGCAAACTTTGGCCAGGCTAACCTCGGGACCCCACAGAACTACAGTGGGTAAACCAGCAAAACTCCGAAAAAATGGAGATTGTGCTGGGGTCCGCATAATCAGTGAGGACGGGACGTCCAAATATCCAGGTAAGTAATAGGATCTTCCAAAAACCAACTTGGTGTTCTTAACAAATTCCAATTTATGACGATCTGTGATTTTGTTTCTTGAATTTTGCAGCATTCTTTCTCTTCAACAAAAAAAAGGAATCATATACATATTCACATCATACTTTACCGTAAAAAATCATGGTAGAAAGAAAATAAAAAGTTAATAAAAACGAATCAAATTTGAAACAGCTGATTGCTCGATCCTATGCAGAGCCTTAGTACGGCGAAGTCGGTTAGATAAAAAAAAAACCCTCGATTCGTTATGGTATAGCCCGTTTCGCTGTGGTACTCCACTTTGGGATAATTTCTCGAATTTGCGCGTGCGATTCAATGTCATCAGAGGAATTTGTCTTCTTCACAAGTCTTTAGTTAACTGCTGATCGAGTTGATCCTCTTTAGAACTCCAACACAGCTCCGATAAACTGCCCTCACGTCTTTACAACGGGGCAATCGCTAACTTTGCAGGTCGATGGAAGCTTTCCGGAGACAGATCTAGTTCCATCTGCAGATCACAGAGGAATGGAGACTTGATGTCCTGCAGGCGGGATCGAACCAACTTCTGTGCATTTTTAGGGCACCTCTTACTACGCTACGCTAGACATGCTCCAGGTATGATCCAGGTTGTTATTTTTTCCCCAGAGAAAGACAGCCAAAAAGTGATTTTCTTCGTATTTTTGTTGAGCAAACGCGAGGTGTTACTATTCTTTGTTCACGATTAAGCTGACGTTTCGGTAAGGTATAACGGTATAATGTCTGAAGTAATTATACTTCCACGTGATTTCTGTGCGGTTGGTCTCTACGTGACATACTTAGTGGAAACCTCATAGAAAGCGGCACTGAAGAAGGCGAAATCCGCCGAAACGTTAGCTTAATCGTGAACAAAGAATAGTAACACCTCGCGTTTGCTCAACAAAAATACGAAGAAAATCACTTGATCAATGCCGAGGTTAATAGAAAGTCGGTCGTGGCAGTTACAGCCAAAAAGATCTAGCTTATTACGAACGTGGCAAGCGCGCGTAATATTCTTTAACTTAAGCAATTGGAATAACATAAGCGGTTTACGTACTTTGGTTCCACTTCACTGGCGGTAAATTTAAGCGTGTTTTGGTAGAGGTTTAATGCAGCTCTGTTGCTTACTCGGACGTGAAGGGAGACATAACGAGCGTTGAAAGTTTCAATCATAGCTCGTGCAGTTTGGTCCATGAGTTTTTGAGCGAGACCTAAAATTTACAGCATATGTATTACAGCGCATATATAATATATGTACGTATGCACACAAATACACATGTTTAATACTACGTACATACACATATACATATATGTGTATATACATGTACGTAGTATTAAACAGCGTATATAACTAGTATGTATGTATGTATGTATGTACGTATGTATGCATGTATGTATATACGTGTTGTATGTATGTATGTATGGTATGCATGCATGTATGCATGTATGTATGTATGTGTGTATGGTATGTATGCATGTATATGTGTATGTACGTATGTATATAGGTATGTTGTCTGTATGCGTGTATGGTATGTACGCATGTATATGTGTATGTATGTATGCAAATATATGTGTATGTACGTATGTATGTATGTATTCATGCATGTATATGTATGTATGTATTTATGTAATGCATGTATGTATGTATGTATGCTTGTACGTATGCATGTATGTATGCTTGTATGTATGGTGTGTATGTATGTACGTATGTATGCATGTATGTATATATGTACGTTGTATGTATGCATGTATGTATGTGTGTATGTATGTATGTATGTACGTATGTAATGTATATATATATATATATATATATATATATACGACAGGTATATTTTACAATGAAATTGACCGTCTGAGATAAATTTCGTAAACGATCCCACACACTCAACAACTGTTTAATAACCATTTTGAAGACAGAACGTTAATTTCAAAATAACTTTACTAATATCACTCTTGATTATTTGTAGGAATTACCTTGTAGCAACAAAACCGCTAAAATTGTTCGTGCTATTTCAAAGTTTTAAACGAAAAAGAGTACGAGCGTCCGTATTACCCTAAATAATTGCTACATTTACTTCTTCTCCACACCTTCATCGAGCACTTCAGAAATTTTCAGGTAATTTTAGGAAAGATTCCAAATAGCTTGGCTCTTTAAGTGGCAGTTTGAATTCAAAGAACGTAATGTTGACCTCTTACGAAGTCTCTAAAGGCATTAGTGTATCCCACCCAATTCTTCATAGTGAAACATTGTGACTCCAACACCAAGAGCCACCGACATCCAGGTAGGAAACCAGCTCCAGGGTGGCAAACCATTCGCCCATTAATAAGCATCTGCAACTGCTCGCAATGTGGGATAAAGAACACTTTAGCAAAGCAGTCTCATGGCTCAAAGTGAAAAATTTACTTATCCAGAGATGCATCAAATCCTATACGAGGAAAGCATTCTTGACGAGTCTCGTTACCAACATGGATGCCAAATAAATGAATGATCCGACCGACAACAACGTAGTGCTCGATGGAAGATTTGACTAAAAAATACTGCCCAATAGGCCACTTTTTTAGCCAAGATGTTCGGATCTCTATGAACACTTAGTTTCTCACGCACGGTCACCACGTAGAAGGAATGCGATCGAATAAATCTTCGCAATTACGGACCTACTTGCTTCATCAGTACCCTTTACAAGCTCTTCCGAAAGATTCACGCATATCAAGATTTTTGTATGGAGCTTAACCAGTTGAAGAAACAGAAATCGTAGGAAAAATCTGTGATATGAGTCATAACAAAACCGCACATAGTTTACATAAAATTTACGAAAAGTACCACTTGCCCTTTTTCCCAACCTTCGTTAAGAATGAAGTTTTAAAACTGGCAACCATATCACCTAAACTGTTCCATGTTAATAGAACGATGGGTATAAAATCGATTGGGGTGAAGACGGCATGCGCCACCACCATTTCAAAAAGTGCCAGTGAAGAAGAGAAGTTCTTGAAGAGCTCATCAAAGAAGAGAAAACGATAGAACTGCGAATTAATCGTAGGAAAACCGAGTTCTGTGGAAAAACCGTGCTGCGATAAAAACAAGACGAAATGTACCTGCTTACCTGTTCCATTCAATGGTCGTACGAACTCTGAAATGCAGATGAAAGGTGGACTAACACCTCGACCACGTTGGAAACATCATACTCCAACAACAGAGTATTTGAAAAAAAAATTTAGCTAGTACACACAAAAATTCGAACCACACTGTTTAGAGTGTCCAAAAATAGTCGGCGTTAACAATCCCTAGAAATGCATTCCGAAGGTGAGCGTCTCTTGTGATAAAAACTGACTTCTTTGCTAACCATCTAAAATGTGTGATTTTGGCCAAAAATTACAACCTTCATCGTAGTAACATGAGAGGTGAAGTTGAACACAACGGACGGTATCCTGAGGCTAACCTGATCTTCTGGTAACAGTCGATGTTTCCAGTTTAAGATACTTAAATTGATGCCATACCAGATTTTAAGCCACGCAGAATTTTTTGAGTGGTACACGCATTTAACAATTCACATTGGTGACCACAATGATTGTTCCAAACTTTTGGGGTTAACGTTTATATACACATTTACACACTTGTGTACTGGAGAGCTCCGGCATTCTTTCCTCTTGCTCCTCTGTCACTCAAGCCACACTAACGAGATGGTCAGCTTCGTATATGGGCTCAGATATTGTTTTAGTATTTATGTTCTCTACTCTGCTGACGCGCCGATTAACCGAAAACTATTTAGAAGCTTTAAATATGTAGATGTGCAAACAGTGCAAGGTAGCATAGATATCTACAATATTACGTTACTGCTAAATTTGGTCGCAGTTGCTACAGACAATACGTAATCCTAAAAATAGTATGGATCAACAAGCCTCCCGTCCCCACAGAGTGGAGGAATTGGTACCAAACTTGTCTGCGCCTAACTTACTCGCTCACAGTTAGGTGAGAACGCTATGGTACAGAAATCCTATAACTAGAGATAGGATCGACTCGACTATCATTTAACGATATTCGTGAGGAAGACGACAATCCTCAAGTAGCAACCAAACTCACGAGTGAAAAGCTCGAAGACCTTGGTGGCTGGTAGGCGCAAGGAAACGGATGAAACACAAGGTGCGTTGGAATTCTCATAGTAGATGTGAGGATGGGCCGTGCAAATAGGAAAATAAAAAGTCTCAAGATTTATAAACGAGGAGGTGATATAGCGATGTGACGATAGCAGCAGCACTCTGTCATTTTAATACAGAGTTGCACAAATCTCGGACAAATAGGGACATACTAAGGAAACAGTAACTATTCACCGAACAGTAAAAGTAAAAGCATTTGATGGAAGCGATCGTTTTACAAACTCTCGTTACACTATGATCTCATTGGAAAAAAAAACTGTGGAAATTAACCATAGCTGGAAAACCGTAAAAGTGACCAACATTATGAACTTGAACAAGAAAGAAACATACCAAGCCTCCTGTATGACCGTTTTACTGCCAATGACGTTATGTGTCCGTGGGGTTCCTCATCAGGGTCTTCCTCCATTTTCGCGAGTACGTATCCAACAACATTTCCCTGAACACAGAGACGGGAAGAATCGAAACGTAATCAAAGCACAGAGTATATTGCAAAACGTTTCAATGATTGGGGGAACATGTAATGTGAACGAACCCCAAAGATACACCAAATTCTCAAGCAAGGAACATCAAGCTTAATAACAATCCTTCAATGAAAATTCTACCTAAGAAAAAGGAAGAAAGGTGACCTTATCATGGTTTCTCGTGTTTAAGAATGGTTAACAGCTGTAAAGTTTCAATAACCAGCACCTTTATAACCTAGAGAGGGGAAACGAGATTGAAACTATCACTAATCGGCTACATGAATTCTCGTCCATATCAATTATTTGATTAACTTACATACCTGAACGGCCCCTACTCACTGGTTATGCAGGCCCCAGCAAAATTTCCATTTTGTGAGAGCTTTACTGTCTTAGCTACTGCGGTTCCCTGGAGTCTCGGGGTCACCACAGCCAAAGTCTGCTCCAGGGCGGCACCACCAATGGCAGTCGTCGCCCTTGTGGATTACAGGGAGATTTCCCACCATGCGACGAGTTTGATCCCAAGATGGCGATGGATACTGATATAGGTTTACTCCCAACCAGGCTTCCTGATGGTAACGACAGACTCCTCATCAGGTTGGGAAAGGATGTCGGGTAAAAAAGTTACACCTGCTGTACATCGTAGACCGACACCCAGGAACACCTTGCCACGATGAGGCGGCAAACCGTTGAGAGCTATTTGACTAACTACATATCTTTAACTAAAAAAAAACTGAAATATGCATACATCCGTTCAGAAACTAGTTCAGCATAAACTGTTGTTATTGTTAATAGATTTAAGGCACGAAAGAATCTTCTCTTCAATACAGGCGTTTTCTAATCAACAGATCTGAATAAATCACATCCACAGACATATCCATGTGATTTTTTGCCTAACACACTCGCGAGTGTGCTAGTTCTTCGATAAAAGGATAAAGCTCTGCGAGTTGACCAATCACTAAGGGATGCGCCATCCATTCGACTTCATTAAGCATTTGGGGGTGAATAAATGTATATGTGGCCTTTACAATGAGTCACCATGGCCCACCGATGTATCGAGCCAGTGCTGCTATTCTCCCAGACAGGTCTGGTACCAATTTGACGGCCCCGGAAGGATGGAAAGCTGGTGAGCCAGGGGCACGGGGATCGATCTCATGTGCATTGTACGGCGCCTCGGGCCACTGCGCTACACTCGCCCTTACTCGTAAGTCGATATATCCTCGAGAACACTAGTTGAGATTTGTTAGTCGAAAAAATTAAATTTCGAAACAAAAATCTGTGTTTCGACAGGTTAGCGGAAAAATCGGGAATATTTCATGGATACAATCTGAGGAGGAACCGAACCATAGCAAAAACAGATGGTAAGCATCTCCAAATCTCAAACCACCATTCGATTAGGACACTGACCCACCAGAAACGTTAAAGAAATGTAGATCCATTCCTCTAGAAGACTAGCCACTAGTTCCCTGATTTTCCTAAGGAACGTGTAGGTGGTCCATCGACGATTAGATTGTAGATCATCGATGTGCAGATACATAGTTAAATCACCCCACTTTGTTTCAAATGTATACAAAAGTAAATCGAAACCTTGTGGTCCTCTGCAACATAGGACAACTGTGGCCACGAGAGTGCATGGTAGAAGTAGTACTTCATCTGGTAGTTTTCAGGAAGACACAAAAGATTGGCATGCTGCGTGTTGATGAGATCATCCGGTCTCGCACAGCGAATATTCATCTTCAGGATGGAATTTCTGAAAGTCAGACTCATTTAACATACGTAAAAATTAATTTTACTAAGATAAGGGGACATTCCACGGCACAACGTGGACAATTCAATCCATGGAATATTAAACGAGGGGAGGAGCTGGTCTCAAAACGAATTCATGAAACCGGTGCTTTGGCAGTTTGTTTAGGCCGTCATGATTTTCGCGATGCTTTCAAGCACCTTCATTCACTCATTCGTTTTTAAATGTTTTCCAGTTAGTATCGAGAGTATGCCAGTTAACGTAATTATACTAATTGCCTGCGCGTGTGGCACAATGGTCGGAGGCGCCCTGCAATACGCATCGAATCGATCTCCGCGACTGGACTCCCTAAGCCTTCCATCCCTCCGGGTCGGCAAATTGGCACCAGACTTGTCTAGGAAGATAGCAGCACTGGCACGATGCATTGGCAAGCCACCACGAGTCATTGCAATGGCCAGTTATGCATTCAGTCACATCCAACGGTGGTTAGTGAAGTCGAATGCATGGCTCATTCCTTAGGCATTGATCAACGCCACGAGCTTCATCCTTTTATCCTTTTGCTTGTCTGTTATATTCGAGTGATTCACAATGGCTAGCTATCTTCCTCGAAAATACTCACAAATAGCTATTCTTGCTGTTTCTGAAGTAACTGAAATGTTAAGTAATCACTATAACATGTACACGTTGCCTTTAACACTTTTTGTTTTCTAGGAACGATGGGTTTTGACGGTCATGGAAGAGGTCGTGGAGGTAACTACCTTTTTGTTTTGAAGTGTTTTCTCCTTGATTTCTCTCGTTCCCTTCTTCCATATCGATCCCTATGTCTTTGAGGATTCCGCGGGTCTCATCGCGGAGGAGAACGAGGGAAATCGCTAGGATTCAAGTCACGAGGTGGTTCACCCGGAGGTGGCTTTAGAGGTAACTGCAAAGTTGTTCAATTAGTGCGTAGTACATTTCTTGTATTGACGCAATACTTGTTGTTCAGGTCGTGGCGGCAGTTCAGGTGGACGTGACTTTTCCTCATCAGCTGAGAGTAGGAAAGGTATTTGGCTCGTTATTCATAATTATCGTACAATTGAGACGTATTGTTTATTACCTTTTAGGAAGTAGTTGGGGTCGTGACTCTATGGTTAAGAGGCACGGTGGTTCCACATCAAGTGCACATGGTGGTCGAGGAAATTTCACCCCTCGTGGAGGCGGAGGTGGTTGGAGTCCTCGTAGAGGACGAGGAGGTTTTAGTTCTTTGAAAAGTTGAGATAGTTCGAGGAGAACGTCGTGTCTTTTCAGAATTCAGAGGCTCAGGGAGAGGTACTCGTGGTTCTTTTAGCGAAAAGCGTAGAACTTTCCACAATGAGGAAGATGAATCAAACACTGGTATATGAGACCTACTGTAAACCTTTTCATAAGATGACTTGGCAATCTGTTTCTTTCTGAGGCAGTTTGGGCTTGAATTAGTGAAAAATCATTCTAAACAGAGTGTGTGAGCCCTCGTTCTGCTGTTGTTTCGTACACCCTGTGTAAAAGGTTAAGAAATTGCACTGGAATAGTTGTAGATTTGTATCTAAAAGAAGGAAAGAAACTCATGAGGGTTTTAACTTATCTGAAGGAGTAGAAAATGTGCTCCGTTTTGATTTAGCCATCCACTGAGAGTTGCATATCTCGGCCTTTGTCAATGGATTTCGTTCTATCGGAACGATGTGTTCTAGAGAAAGTCACTAGAGATTTCTGTTATAGTGTTATCAGCTATGATACGTTTTTAGATGTTGGCAAGAACAAGAAGTCGTTCTCTGCTACAAGTACACCAGTTAACACCAAGAAACAAAACGCGGTTTGTATAGTTGCCACTATTAAGCTCTAGTGTATGCGTTTTTCACTGACGAACTTTTTAGAGTTTTCGGACCACAAATAAGCGTCGATTCGATGATGAAGATGAGGACAGCGCTCCGTTAAGTGGGAAAAAGACAAATGGGAAGACTGTTGAGGTTAGTTTTCTTCTGTTTCCGCCTATTAATGTATGAATAGTAGGGTTTAAGACGAAGTATGAAGAAGAAACCGACAGCGAAGATCAGGATGAGGAGTATGATGAAGACGAGGATTATGAAGTGGACAATGAGGACGAAGAAAGTGGTGGTAGTTGGTTATTCTTGTTATTCTACTTTTGAAGCATGAAAAATGATTTTATGTCCCGTTATAGCTGTTATTGTTACGCTTTTTTAATTATTCAAGTTCTAATTGTTTTTATTCTGTGTTCTGCTTCTGATTGAAATTGTTCCATATACGGTCTCCCTCTTTCGGTGCACAATGTCTGCATAACTTCAATGAAGCTGAGATAGGTTAAGATTGTGATTGTAACTATAGCCTCGGATGAGCTGGGTTCAATGCCGATTTGGGCTCCCCAGATCAATCCCGTTGACGGATGATTGCTGATGGCAAAAGTTCGATAGAACTAGCTGAGAGACAGGCGGAACGAAGGACCCGTATGGTTTGGTGATGAGCGCGTTACTCCCCGGAAAGGACAATAGCGCGTTCGCTCCCCACCGCAGACACCTGCGGTCCGGAGTTTTGCAAATGTCTTAGCTTCATTGAGGTTATATTTCGCAATATACCCTACCATTAAAAAGAATAGGCAGTTAATAAAAAGGTTAAGAATGTCTGCATAGTTACACAATTTTTGAATAGTCGCCCGGCTATAATTTATCGACGTTCTTTTTAAGAGGACGAGAAGCCTACAGTTTCTGCGGAAAAACTGGTGACACCACAAGCAAAGGGATCACGGGCCGTGAAGAAAAATGTGGTGAAAGATTCTGACAGTGAAGATGAAGACGACGGCGAAGATGAAGAAATGAGCGATGAAGAGGACGACGTTGAAGTACAAAATGTCACTGGAAAAGGTAAACGTCCCCAATAATTCGTTGTCTTTGGCGTTCGAAATTTAGATGTAAAAACGAGAAAACTTTTAGCTACACCGAAAAAGGATAACGCCAAAAGAAGCAGTTTGAAATCGTTTGATTCTGATGACGACGATGAAGAATACGATGAAGATGAGGAGGTGGTCATGATTAAAATGAGTTCTTGCGTAGTATATTTGTTGGAAAAAAGATCTGTGCTTCCATATTTTACTATGGTTGTTTAGGACGAGGAAGATGATGAAGACAGCGAAGAGGATGAAGAACAGGTTGAGCCCTTAATGAAAACACCGGCCCTGAAGCAAAATGAGAAAGAAACGAAAAGTTCGCTCAAGAGTGGCAAAGGAACAGATGTTAAGAAATCCGTTAGTGTCTCTGAAGCTGCGACATCAGCTACCCCAGCAAAAAAATTACCAGTGACACCTCATCCGCAAAAGAAAGTTTTGTCAGTTAAAGAAACTCCAAAGTCTACCAAAGAAACTCCGAAGACAAAATTAAACTTTGATGATGATAGTAGTGATGAAGAAGACGAGGAGCTCGATGAGGGTGCTGTGGAAGATGAAGATGACGACGAGCAAGAAGGCGGCGACGAGAATGAAGAAGAAGGCGATGACTTGTGTGAGGAAGACGACGAAGACGTGGACGAAGAAGAGGTATGTTTATGTTTATGTTTGTTGTTTGTTATGTTTACGATATGTTTAAGTTCGCATCAAAGGGTTTATTTCGGTAAGCGTGATTTAGTACCCTTCGATTTCTTATAGTGGTGTAATGCCTCACTATCTGCACATTCATCAGGAGGCATCTTTGATTGAAAGCAGAAGGGAAAAATCTTGTCTGAAGTTTTGTTCTACAAGCTTGGAAAGAAAAATACATTTTTTAGAACTCGTATATAATGCTGAGATATTTGCAAAACTCCGGGCCGCAGGGTATGGGGTGGAGAACGAACGCGCGCTATTGTCCTTTCCGGGGAGTAGCGCACTTCACCACCACACCATTCGGGCCCTTCGTTTTGCTGTCTTTCAGTTAGTTCTATTAATCGTTTGCCATCAGCAAATAAAAGGGTTAGGATTGTGATTCAAACTAAGCCTCAGCTTAACTGGGTTCAATGCCGATTTGGGCTCCCCAGATCAATCTCGTTGACGGGTGATTGTTGATGGTGAAAGATTAATAGAACTAGCTGAGAGACAGGCAAAACGAAGGACCCGGATGGTGTGGTGGTGAACTGCGCTACTCCCCGGAAGGGACAATTGCGCGCGTTCGTTCCCCACCGCATACACCTGCGGTCCGGAGTTTTGCAAATATCTCAGCATTGTATACGAGTTATATTCCGCAACATACTCTGCCATTAAAAAGAAAAAGGCAGTAAATAAAAGGGTTAGGACATTTTTTAGATTTAGATGGGATTTAAGATTAGGGAGGATTTAGATGGTTTCTTAGTGTTCACCACTTTTGGACGCATGTGGTACTTTTCTGAGTTTTCCACATAGGAGAAACAAATCTGCTTAGTGTTTTTTTGATAAATGAAGAAGGACAAAGTTTTTCGACTTAGCAAGTTATATCTTTCAGGCTGCTGTTTCATGAGGATTGTTTTATTATAAAAATCTCTTTCTATTGTTGTTTGTAATTGTACTAATCTGTAGTATTTATCAGGAAGAACAAACCTCAAAACATTTGGAAACGAAGAGCACCAGCATGAGAAAGCAGGCAAGTCATCTTTTTTTAACATAATATCTGTACCGTATCATACTTTAATTTGTTCTAGGTCCTAAGTAACGAGCATCCTGCTCAAGGTAACAAGAAGAAAGTAGCCACTAGCAACCTTAGTGCTCCTATAAATAAAGCACAACCTGGTCAGAGTATTAAGAAGACTGCTGTTGATGACCGAACAGTAGTTAAGAAAGGAGAACCTGGTCATAATGCTAAGAAGAAAAGTGCAGCTGCTGACCATAGTGCGAATGTAAAGAAAGGGGATCTCGGTGAAGATAATAAAAAGAAGGCTACTAATGATGGTCGTGCAGCAGTTGCAAATAAAGAACAATGTATTGGTATTAAGAGGAAAGCTATCGTTGACGAACGTGCTGCGGTTCTAAGTACCGAACAATCTGGTCAAGCTGTAAAGAAGAAAGCTGCTGGAGATGAACGTGCTGCTGTTCCAAGTAGTGACCATTCTAGTAAAGGAATCAAGAAGAAGATTGGTGGTGACAACCGTGCTAAGGTTGTAAATAAGGAGCAACAAAATCAAGCTATTAAGAAGAAGAATACTGTTGATCACATTACTGCAGTTGTAGCTGACGAGAATGCTGGTCACGGTATTAAAAGGAAGGCAACTGTTGACGATTTTGCTCCAAAGCGTGCCAAGGTTAGGTAGAACATTTTTTATTGCTATCGTTCCTTCTATAGTTTACTTCCAAACGTAAAGGATTTTGCTCACTTGAAGACAAGAATTACCACAGATTTATGCATATATAAAACTGCTAGATCTTTATTTAGAATGCAGAAGCCATTCATGAAGATCAGATTCTCTTAGCTACTTGGGGTTTTTACGGAAGTGTTAGCTGTTTCCTTTTTTTTTGAGTAAAGAAGTATATCGTAGCATTTCCTATTTGAATACTTGGACGGTCTGCCCTCACTGGTTTTGCGGGCCTCTCCATTATTTTTCGGAGCTTTGGTCCTTTAGCCATGTTGATTCCCTAGAGTCTCAAGGTTACCCAAACCAAAGTGCGTCCAGGTTGTAACCACCAAAGGGAGTCGTCTATCTTGTGGGCCAGAGAAATTATCCACCATGCGACTAGTTTCATACCAGGACGCTGGTGTATCCTGATGCTGGTCTACTATTAGCTGGGCTTCCTGGTGGAAACTCCGGACTTCTTCTCATCTTGGGAGACCATGTCAGGAGGATGAATCCCACCTTGTACATCGCAGCTGTACACCCGGGAGCACTTCTCAGCTACAATGAGGCGTTAAACCGTCGGGGGGTTTATTTTCTCTTTACATGACATTGCTTATTACGTTCCAATACTTTTAAGCTAAACTTGTCAGTTTTCGTGGATTACATTAGTTTAACTGTATAAGACTATTGTTGAAGTATCATTTCAGCTCGATGAAGATTTTATTATAAATGAGGAAAACAAGCGACGTCAAGAAAGGGATGATCGGTCACTTTTCATTAAAGGTTTTCCTAAGAACACAAAGGTTATGCTGTAGCTTTCAATCTTTCTATAACCTAATATTGTATGCTTTAAGGCTTATGAAACTTGCTAAAGTTGCCGGAGGCTTACCATTACTACTCTTTTTTTTTTGTTAATTGGGTCAGTAGTTTTCCATTAATGGTTTAATTTCATAGACAAAAGAATTAGAAGATCTTCATCCTGATATTGAATCAGTGCGTCATCGAAAAGGCTCTTCATTTGCATGGATTGTGTTTAGGAACGAAACATCCTGCAATAAGGTGAGTGTACAATAAGAGGATAACAACAGGTGGCAGGATTTCCCATGGGATTCTTTCTATATTTCTAGGCTCACGACTCGTTGTCTACCGCGAAAGTGGGTGGGAAAAAGGTGAAAGTAGATTTTTGCGGATCTAAATCTACGAAAAAGCCACAGAAATCTAAAGGTTTGTTTTAAGTTATTCTATTCATTTGTAGTACAGATGTTTAATGACAAATATTATCAGATCATTATGAAGCATTGTTTGCTTCCATTCAGGAATTTAGGAGCCCATATCTCTTCGTTGTCGTCGTAGTTCATGCATAGCGCTTCTAACAGACATAATATTATCTTTGGTTTTAGTTTACTGAAGATTGTTTATACTAAACCTATGCACTAAAAAGAAATCTGTTATTCTTTGTAACAAAATGGGTAGAGTAGAAAGCATTAAAGTGCCGACAGAAATTGTTGGGCTGTCTAGTGTGACGCTGAAGAGTATTCGTGTTATGAGATTATCACTAAGTCAGTGTTACAGTAAGGAATTTTCTCTTGCTTTTTACCAATGCGTTCTTGCGTGAAACGACGTATGAACTCTTCAGAGCATGTGCCAGTGAATCCTTTGGAACTATTCATAAACGGCATACCACCACAGGTTAATAAAGACGATATCAAGAATGTTTTCCGCGCAGCTATCTCTATTCATATTCCGAATGCACGGGCTCATGAAATCAGGTTAATTCCCTAGTAATTTGGTCAGTACTTTTTTTTCGAGTTCAAACAAAATTTGAGAATAATTTTTAGGCGTGCATTTGTGCTGTTTTCCACTGAAGATGATGCAAAAGCAGCGTTTGACAAAGGCAGGGGCTTGAAACTTGGTGGACGATCTGTAGAAGTGTTTTACGCCCGTTTGCGCAAAAATGTTACGTCACCTTCGGAGGTGAAACCAAGCAAAGTTAGTTAACACGTAATCAAATACGATGTCTTTACCAATTGTTTAAAATATCTGTGATTCAATAGGACTTGGATACGAAAAAAGTCCATGCGAGCAATAAAGCGGTGGCATCGAAAGTTGTTGAAAATGAGAGTGATAGTGACGACGAGGAAGTAGAATCCAGCGACGAGGGAATCGAAGAAGTCGACGAACAGCAACAGAAAAAAGTGACTGTAAAGAAGGTGATTGCTTGTACAGTTGTTCTCAATAAAGCACAAGTAAGAATGGTATTATACTAATAATTGTATACTGTTCTCATCTCCCAACGGTTTACCGCCTCTTTGTGGCTAGGTGTTCCTGGGTGTCGAACTGCGATGTACAGCGGGAGGATTCATCCCCTGGCAGTGCTTCCCAAGCTGGGAAGGAGTCCGACGTTTCCATCAGAAAGCATAGCCAACCATTACCAGCATCCACCACTATCCTTGTATCAAGCTAGTTGCATGGTGGAAAATCGCTCTCTGATCCACAAAGGCAGCGACTGCCTGAAGTAGTGACGACCTGGGGCAGACTTTGGCTTGGCTGAACTCGGTACTCCAGAAAAAAGGAAAAGTAGCTAAACCAGCAAAACTTCAAAAAATGGAGGTCATGCTGGAGCACGCATAACCAGTGAGGACGGACCGTCCAGGTATCGTTATCACTACTTTTTTTTGCTAACTTACATTTTATGCTTGCACTGTGTTAAATAAATCCTTCGCCATTATTTCTAAGCTCTCTAACAACCACAAACGTTTAGACGAAAATAGATTTTCTATGAAGTGACGAGTATTCCTGAAAGAGAATACTTCACGTGGTGAAAATTACTTTAGATGGTGTGCAGTAATACCTACATTTTTTCTTTTTGTTAGAAACTTGAACTTCAGTCGGACAATGAAGATAATGAAGGCAAGGAGGATGAGGATGATAACGATGACGATGATTATGTTGATGATGAAGAAGAAGATGATGATGAAGATGAAGATGAAGATGAAGATGACGATGAATAAAACTGGCCCTCTTTTGGAATCATATCTTTCTTCATAAGTCTTCCTTGTTTATCCTGTTATGTTGCAACCGTTGTTTGTTCACTTTGATACTTGTTGATGTTATGCCGTTTATGTATTTAAGGTCACGTGAAGTGTTAGTTTCCTTTATTAACAATGATTGGACAGTTGTTTCTATTGTTGTTGTTCTTGAATCCCACACAATGTTGTTGAATGTTTTTCTTTTATTTCAAAAGACTGAAACACTGACGAATTTCCCGTGTAGCTTGAATATGGGGATATTAGTTACGTTCCTCGGCCACTTGTCGTGGGCCTGCTCTTTGTGCATGTCCTTGTATTTTGCATTATTTCTGCGCTGTTTTTAGGAACGTCTTCGGGACGTTGTTGTTGAACGTGTTAGTGGACAAAACACAATAGTTGCTAAGCTAACCATTATATCCCGCATTCCTGCAAAAGGAACCGTGCGACCAAAGAAGAACGATTTAAAACCAAAAAACACGCCAGTGATACAGGAAGACCAGTGGTCCTTGAACATAAGATCGGTTAAGGTGGGTGCTACAGAAAAGATGACTTAGAGGATGGTCGTCAACTATCCAGTGGGGATTTTGTAGAATCTGAGTTCCGTTGAACGATCGTGTAGCTTCTATCTGCTGAATCCATCCATCATCAGATTGATGCACGCAGATTTTTGAGTGGTGAAAACACTGACTTTCTACATTGGCAGCTTCGCACGAGTGTTTCTAAAAGATAGGTATGCATTTACCTTTTACGACTCCTAAGCAATTTGTAACATGCGAATTGTCAAGTCGGCTACAGACCCGGTTCCTTGAAGAATGAATACAGAGATTTCTCATCAGCTGGAGCGGTTGTGAATATGACGTGCTTGTTGGGGGGACTGTGCTCTATCTCTCTATGGATTTGAATGACATCCGTTATTTGCAGCTTCTGTTGTTTCTACTTCGATAATTTTATATCCTAACGCTCCATACAAACCACAACGATTGAAATTAAGTAAGAATTAAGAGTTACGGGTCAAACCATCTAGCAATGAACTTCTCCCAAAAAGTTTTGTAAGTGGACAAAGTGCCTTTTTGGACTCACCCTCGATTAGCTGTCGAATGAGAACACTATCTTTGTCACAGTACTCATAAGTAATATGTGTATATATATATATACTTGTTTATTTGTTTGTCTACTTATTTATCTTGTTTTGTACACCCATCTTTCACATCCACTGCGCGGATTCCAGCACTTCTCGCATTCGATTCGTTTCCTCGCATTTATCATCCTCGGAGATCTCCCAACTTTTTACGTGTGTCATGGGGCGCTGCTTGAGGGTTTCCCTTTCGTCGTTGTTGAATATTGGTCGAGATTGATTATTCCTGGAGTCCTGGGATAGCCGGGCTAGAGCGCTTCCACTTGGATTGCAGATAGTGAACCTTGCCGAGACGTCTGTCACCAATTTCGCGATCCTGGAGGAATAAGAGACTTCGTGAGCTCGGAGTGGGATCGAACCAGAATGGTGCTCGTGATGGTCGGTATCACTACCACTGTGCATTCCGCTCTATGTATATATATATATATATATAGTGTGTTTAAAAAAAAAAGTTTTGGGACCTACTGAATTCAGAATGGGCACCATTGTGGCCACTATAGTATGCACACGAGCCGTTATGGGTTATTCGATGGACAGCGACTCAAACCGCTTTGTCCATTTTCCTGATTGTAGTCGAATCATTCGTGATTTTATGTATCCTTACAATAATCTTGAACGAATCACAGATTATCATGAAAAACGTTACCAAGCAGTGGAAGTCCTCGTCTAGCCAAGGTCCTAAAGAGTAGATACGCGAAGGTGCTTGCTAGCAAGCTATACTGAGGGATGGGTGCAAAGCGAGCTTTCATTCAGCCAGTAGTGAAAAGGACTTCATTCTTTGACGTATGGTGTGAGAAAGAACATCTTCCGAAGATGCTGAACCTTCTTAATTGTTTTTCTCATGTATATTTTTTCTCATATTCGCTGTGCTCTGGATTAGTTTACATGAAAAATGTGAAGAAATTTCAAGATTGATAGGTCTGAGGTGGCATATAATCAAATTCCATCATGGTTTAGCGGGAGGAGGAAGCAACTTAAGAACTGCCCGCTCATTGTGAATTCCAGAGTAAAAAATTCGGTTGGACGACACTTTAGAGAATCCTGTACTTCCCAAAATGGAGATTTTGACAATGGATTTTGAACATTCGGACGTGATCTGGTCCGGTGCACAAGGCCTGTGTATGTTTCACGCTCGATGCACAGTTGTTAATATGATTACTCATATGAAATGCATCCGATTTCGTCAGATCTCAATCCTCTTAACTTTTCCATCTTGTCAGTCCTTGGAAAAGAAGCATGTGTCAAGGAACGCGCTGTCCACGATAATCAAGTGTGCCTTACATCCTCATGGTCGTATCGCCACAGAGACTCAATTCGGTCGTATTTTAGAGAATATAAATTGCGCAGTTTGGAAAACGAATGGGTTTTATTATACTTATCGATGGGCGCGTGTAGAGCATTGGTTAGAAATGCAGTGCAAGAAGTGACATCGTTACTGGTAATCACCACACTGCTTCCACCACGAGGCCTGCGACTGCTTTGAAGAGTGCTGAGACGACGCAGTTGATCCATGCCTACAAGTGCACAGAGTGGGTTTGTGTCCATTGTAAATCCCAATAGTGCTGGCTAGTCTAATACTTCTTGGTTACTCAGTGGAGCGCGCGTTGCTTCGATGACCAGTCGTAAATTAACCAAACCCTTTATAGCCTTCCGGCGTTAGTAAATTTCTACCAGACTTGTCTGTGAGGATACGAACCCTCACTTAATACATCGGTAGGGCCCCAAGAGTCACTGAATAGGCCAAATATGCGTTTAATCAGTTCTGCGATGGTTAATGGAGTAGAGTGTCTGTGAACATGTAACTGGTATCAAAAAAACCGAAAAGGAAAACGTATTACGGTAAAATATGTTGGTCAATTGCTCAAGTCATACAAGTATGCGCATCCACTCAACGTGCTACCACAGATTATTTTTGATTTCTGGACTTAGCTCATGTTTGAAGGACTGCTCTGATCGTTTTTTCCAAACCGATCCGTCAAGATTCTGGTTCTGAGCGTTTCCTGATTCCGTCGGAATTGTTTGAACAGGCGGAAAACCAGTGCAGTGACCAATTGATTTTTTTCTCTTGTACTGTTGAGCTGATGTTGTTCAGTACAACAAATGCACCAAAACAAAGTAGTTAAATAACGAAGTTGTTTTGTTCTTGTATGATCTCTAAATCACGAAACAAGGCTCTGCTCTTGCTGTAAACGTTCCCATTTCCCAGATGTTTGTCGCTTTAAGTGCTACTCTTTGTAACTTCGTTTCGACAATGGCTGGTTTTAAGACGTTGTCCATTCAAAAACGTCCGATTCCTTGTATTATTCGGCTAACGTTTCGATGGTGTCGTCTTCATCAGAACCGATGATCTGAGTCGATGGTACACAGTTGTTCGTGTTCTCGATGTGACGTCTTCGTGCGCATCAAGCTTGATCTTCCTCAGTGGAGCATCACTCTGGAATAAACTATATCCACTCGGCGATGCTTTTCTATGCGGCGCAGTTGTTGGTGTTGTTATTCGTTGATAATAGTTTGTTTTTTTTCATAATTTCTTTTCGTTTTTTTTTTGAAAGGATAATCCACCGTTTCAAAATTATTGTCCGATTCCTTATTCATACTTTTGGGCTAAAAATACTTCTACCCTATTTCCTTTTCTTAATTGCGTTTTCTTTTTTCATCAAAGTCGACATCTGCGCATGAAAATTCGGATATCTTCTCTTGTTCTTGACGGTTTCGAGGAGAAACCATCACTCCTCATTCCCCAGTCGATTAGAAAGACCTCTGTTTTGTTTTCCGAGCCCTCGGATCCAGCTAACCACTTTTTATCTATATCACTTATCTCATAATTAAGTACTTCGACGAAGGATAACAATAGTGACTGAGATGGAAGAAGTGTTGACGACAAATTTCTCAGTAGTTAGAATCTCTATCACGACCCAGATCACTGCAGGATTATGAATCGTCGGTCATGTTCCACAAGAATTTTTTCCTCTTTTCTTTTTTTTCTGAGAATGTATTTCATCAAGATTCCATCACGTATGCATCCGTATGCCTTTCCGAATGATATGGAAACTTATTTATTTACTTGATACTTGATACTTGAATGGTCCGTCCTCCTTGATTGTGCGCGCCCCAGCATAATCTCCATTTTTCGGAGATTTGCTGGTTAAACCACTGTTGTTCCCTGGAATCCCATGGTCGGCCTGGTAAAGTCTGCTCCAGGTCTTTACCAGCATAGACTGTCGCAGCCTTTGTGGATCAGAGGGATATTTGCCACCATGCGACTTCGATACCAGGACAGTGGTGGACCCTGGGCATTGGTTTACTCTTAGCTACGCTTTCTGATGGAAACGCCGGACTCCTTCTCGGCTTGGGAGACCCTACCAGGAGGATGAATCCTTGAACGTCGCAGCCCGATACCCAGGAACACCTCCCAGCCACGATGAGGCGGCAAACCGTTAGGAGGAAGACTCATTGAAGAACAATTAAATATGTTGTCGAAATCACAATGTATAACTTTTATCTACATCCAGTTTTTTTCCACGACACGGTATTATGTGAAATGCAGCACTATGATGCTGAGATATTTGCAAAACTAGTACTGCAGGTGAGATCGAACCGCGATTATCATTTCCGGGGTTCAAATGTTGCGCAAGGCACCACTGAATCCCTCGTTTTGCCTTTCTCTCAGCCAGTCTTATTACATTAATACGAAGTATTCGTAAACGATCCAGAAGCCCTCTTCGTCTTGCCATCGGGTCATTAAACATGAATAATGCTTTTGTAAGTTTCCATTAAATCCATAGGAGTTGAAATCTTCTAGGAACAATTGCATGAAGGGCGTGATGGGAATGCCGATACAATCAGTTTTCACTTTAACGTTTAAAGAAAAGGGGTAAAGAAAAGTTCAGCGATTGTTTATCACAGGCTTTCTACTTGTTCGCCGCCATTGGAAATACGTCTGTCGATAGAAAAACCGACTGCTAACTGGTTTTTTGATCGCATTTTCAATACCTTCCCTTCCTCTTGGAAAACTGTTTCATTGTTGGCATATCCACATAGAAGAACATATAACGTACAGCTAACTGCTAACTGTTATTACTGTTTCTTTTTATAAAGAATATTATGGCTTTCCTCCGGCATGGCCTACCTATAGCCTTTAGGTTCAACATGAGATTTATTCCATTTATCGACGTCGATGCTCCGTCTTCTCGATATACAAACTTTCAAAAGAATAGCGTGATTATGAAGTATTCTTAGTTGAATTTGCCTCGAAGTGATTGACTTCGTGACAGAACTACAAAGTTCTAGGAGTTCTCCAGCTAGTTAATTTTGACTACGAAGTACATCGCTCCATTGTCATGACAACTCTTCAATGTCAACGAGAAAAATAGAAGCCCAGTAGGTTTTTGATAGTTGTCCTGATGGATGTTTCATACTGGAATGGCGTGGAACCGAGTTTCCCGCCCTCAACCTGGCTCAGCCTAGGAGGACTGATGCCTCTGAGCCGCTCTGCTTTCTGGCTTCTCGTCACCAACATGTTTGACAGTTCTGAATGTTTTGAACAATTATAGATTTTTTTCAGACTGATACCTTTTTGTAGTTCGAACTTTTCCCTTCAGTTATAACTGCTACGGGTCATTAGCCACTTAGCCACTCAAGAATGCGTAGAAGATGATATTTCTTTGTTATCTGATGCTATTGTTACTGCTGTTAACTACAGATCATGTGTGTACAGGTTCGATTTTTTTCAGATTTCGAAATGCTATATTTTCTTTCCAACGACCAACTCTCATTTAATCTCAGCTTAAGAAGTCTATTATTTACCTATACTTCTTTCTTTATGTTATGAACTAGAAAAACACGAAGCAGTACTGTTGCTAACGTCATCCATATGCCGTTTTGTACAGAAGTAGCTGACTCTTCAATTAGGGTTTAGATAACTCGGATTTTTGTCCCCAACAACCTCTATAGGCTATTTTAAGACTCAATCGAAGCAGATGCCCATCAGTCTTTTCTCACTCAGAACGATTTTTTGCGGTATCCGGATGGTACGCTGTTTCTGTACTCGTTTGTTGCGTTTTTATTCTGTTTGTTCTACTTCTTCAAAAGTGTTAAATGTATCAGAAACATTTAGTAACGGATGAGAATCTTTTCCTTATCACTTCAACTAACTGGTTTACGATTTTTTGAATAGTTATTTCATTTACCGTAATCCAGTTATGGTATCTCTAAAAAGAGCATTTATAATATGGAAGTAATAGCGCTGTTGTTCAGAATTTTTCTTTCGGATGCTCGGAGAGCAAAGTACATAATGACGGAACGGAGCTATTTCACGAGGAACTCGTTCCCTTTTGTGAAATGTCACAAGGGAGCATTTCTATTCTATACTGGTACCAGTCTCTTACACCCGACCGTTCTGCCCTTCTTGCTGTGATCTATCCTTTCAAAATAGCTCGACGATATTTCTCACCGTCAAACTGTAGTGTGGGTGCTGATATCCTAGAAGATCCTCGCATTCTGAAGAGGTCTCCTGTCCAGCTGGGAGCCTTGTTAGAGTAAACTTCTACCAGAGTCCATAGTTACGTTCTCAAAGAAAAGCCGTTAAAAATGGCTACCCGTCATAAGTGTGGTGCTCTTCTCGTCTCTTGAGAGATTCGGATTCTCTAAGCAGACAAACGGCGATACCGGTTGATTTATCCGATATCTAGATAAGGGATGACAAGTGTTTGCAGGTGAATGGTCTTAGTTTCTTTTACATTGCAGATGATGAAGAGTTCTTGACCGAGGAAGATTTTCGAAATGGAGACATGCTGTCGATTCATTCACAACAGGTTATTGTACCGCATTTGTCTCGTCAGTCGTTTCTTCATGGAGATATCAAGGGAAAGGCTGCTTGGAAATTGGTAAAGTCTTTGTCTTCGTTCTTAATATGTAATGGATGAAAATCTTTCGAGGAAAAAATTTCAGTTCCAAATGTGTGATTTCTTGTTATTCAAAGTAAACTAACTGTGAGTCGTGACAAACAGCAATGTCTTCTTATCCCACTTTTACAATGGCAGTTGTTCCCGGAAAACATCGGATGTCATCAAAAGTTTTCATTTCTAACATGATGATGCTGATGCTCCTGATGCTAGCGTCTTTACCTCAAAAGAATCCCTCCTAGAAATCTCATTTTCTTGGTCTGCTGCTCCGTTGCCACTTCTTTCAGAGGACTTGCGTTGTGTTCTTTAGAAATTCTAGGTGTTTTCTTACAGTTTATGTTTTTACATGTAATCTTTACTGTGTGTACAGTTGTTGCGTTTGTTAGTTGGGTAATTGGAAATGCGAAAAGTAAAAGCGGATATGTTCGAGAGTTATCGGTACGATTAACGATGACTCGACTGGTAATCCTCTGGCTTGATTCCGGTTTGTTACGCGATCTCACAATGGAGTGACGCTGTGGAACCAGTCGTCTGTTGAACATCAACTGTCCCGCTAGTTGCTGTGTACCATCACTGCCCACTTCACTCGGCCACAGGAGAATGTTGAAGGAAATGAGAGCATAGGAGAGGGGCGCTGTACCGTGAGAGTAGCATCAAGAACGACTGATCAGAAAGGATTTTGGTTTTACAAAAAATTGTTGACCACACAGGAAAAATCCCTAGTTGATCATCTAGAAAATCCTTCATGGGAACTGATTTCACATATTTTGCGGATCCCAGTATTTCTTTAATTCGGTTCGCTGTCTTGCATCCGTCATCCATAAAGGTTTTTTTTCTTCCGATTTTACGCGTTTATTCCGGTGTCCACTGTTCGAGAATTTTGCTTTCTTCGCGAATTTCGTTGAGTTGTGGTGGAGCACATTCTCTCAGGAATGCAAAAATAGCTCTGCTAAAGCGTTTACATGAATACAATACGAGTCGTCGCCCACTTTCATGTAGCGGACAGAACTTTTCCATGAAGATCAGGCACCAATTTTCTGACCCCGGACAGGTGGGAGGTTGTTTGGCTCGTAGCGGGATCGTGGCAACGAGCGTGGGAGTATATTGCACGCTATTTGCAATTACTGCCCTTCCTGCGTGCGGAACACCTAGGATAGGTAAACTAGCAGGGAAGCCCATTTTATTTCATTTTTATTGTTACAGATGAACGTTTTGAGAGTATAAAGGAGGGCATGTTTAGAGCTGAAAGAAGACTGAATTCTCCGGTTACAGGGAAGCGGGTGCATGTGCAGGGACAATTTGAAGTAGGAGACATACACAAAATGATCAGTGATTTTATCTATCGGATAATCTATCAGCGGGCTTCCATTATCCATGCAGTGTTTATTATACCTTCCATCACAATTATGAACAGGTGTAAGCTCAACGATCACTAATTTTTGGCTGAAATTGCTACTAGGCAGAGGTGTGTGGCGCCTTATAGGTAATGTACCGGACGTTACTTCGGATAGTTCTTCATGGATTCTAGAAAGGACCTACTCAAACAACATCTGTCAGTATTTTTAAAGAAGACATAATCCTCAAGCGACAGCCGAATTCATATTCAAAATCCAAAGTTCTTCGTAGATGACGGATGCAAGAAGTGAAGTGGACGGAGGCAGTGCTGGAATCCATAGAATATGTGATGTTGAATTACAGCGAGAACAAAGGAATTGTATTGCTTTTTAGTATTTCTTCTCACATTTTCTGTTGGCTAAAACTGTGTGTCTTAGGGCTTAAAAAGCCTTAAATATTCTTATATATGTATGATATATAAAGCCGGCTCATGTAAAAAGTATTGTTTTAATCCACTGAGTGACCCAAATGACTAGATACTGTAGATAATGCCCTGTCTTTCTTGATGAGCAAACACGTGGTTGGTATTACTGCATTTATAAATATAGAAGATTTGATAGCTGGTATTTCGGCGGTTTCGCCTTCTTCAGAGCCCCGAACTCGAAGTCGACGCATTCGCCCATTCTCATAATAAACAACTTTTTACCTGTTCATTATATTAAACTGAGTGTTAATTAAATTTAGTATGAATGTGTCGTTTTCTTGTTCAACAATCGCGAGGTTTTTAAACAGCATACATTTACTTCCATAGAAAAACACAATACAATACAACGCTAGCTGACGTCTCGACAGTATCGCCTTCTTCAGAGCCGCTTTTTCGTCACTTCCAATGAGGAAGTTTAGAACAGCTGATCATAGTCGCATGTGGTTGGCGACTAAATTTAGTATGTTAAGTTTTGTCTGCTGATGTTCCGAGGGTGTTTGCGTTGAGTAAATTGCATGTCAATTTGACCTTTCCAGGTTCTGAAGAAGACGAAACCGCGAAACCCTCAGTTATTCTCTATTGATAAATGCTGTAATACCTATTATTTGTTCATCAAGAAAGTCAGTGAATCGCTAGCGAATGCTAAGGTTAAAAAAAAGTCGGTCCTGCGATTTGTACATAATTCGTCGGAGGTAAGACGAAAGAGAATACACCCTGCTGAAGTAATGGTGTATTTTGTACCTTTCAATTGTCCTTGACGAGCTAACACAAGGTTTTCTTCTCAAAATTGATTATAACCTCGGCGTGAATCACCAATATTTTCTTGGATTATTAAGCTAAAAATGGGTTTTATAGAAGCTTTATTCTGTTTCGGCTCAGCCTTCATCAGAGTCCGACTAGTCTTAGTCGATTGCCTACAGCCGTTTGTACTTACGATCTGGGTTTTTTGTTTCGTGTTGCATCGTATCGGATCTGGTGTGGAGCACAGTTCGCATGAAGTCTGCTCTAGGCGGCGCGCTTTTATGAAGGATGGTTGTTGATTAGCTGATTTTGCCTCATCCAAGCGGTGCTCAACTCTGGAGGATTTGACTCGACGTGTCTATGAAAACTCACATCGCGAGGACTAACGACTGGGGATAGTCTACTCAGGTCATCGCAGTTCTGAAGGAAACCAAAGCTCGGAAACGTTGACATAACAAAACTTTTATTCTAATGTCGCGTTAGCTTGATAATCTAAGGAAATATTGCTACAATGTTGTTTCAACGTTTATTAGCCTTCAGTGTGCAGTGTTTTGGCGACATTGTTCTCCACAGACTGGGTTTCCAGTTGTCTATCTTTTGCAGAGAGTGAGAGCAACCGAGTGCTATTCACACAAGCTGAAAATAGTGGTTAGCTATTGAAAGAATTGCGAAAAAAAATCTCTGATTCAACATGGTTGTATGCAAAAGTAAATGTATATCCGAGAAAAACACTGATTTTTATTCGGGAACAATAATCCTCTAGAAAACTCGCCGAAAAGGTACTCGACGAAATGGTGTTATCAGTGGCATTAAAAAATGGCCAAGTGGAAGAATTCCATATGTGATTAGTGGTCAGTACTCGGAAAGAGAACGTGCAGTTCTGGCTAGAAGCTTTCAGGTAATCAACCGAACCTTCTTCTTATACCGTGCTCATTAAGCCTTATCAGAGATTTCTTCAGCTTCTCCTTTTTTATTATTCGACAGATATCGCCATAATTTTCTCCTTTTTTTAGGAATATCACAGAAGGACGTGCGTACGGTTTGTCGCCCGTACTCCTCTAGACAGAGATTATTTGTACATTGGAAAAATTGATGGGTAAAACGTTGAAATGAAATTTTGGCTAACAAGCACTCATAAATTACGGATTTTGTAATCGCTACGTTGAGTTTTAGACATTTGAGTGATCTCTTAGGATATTTTTCGTTTTTAAATAAAGAAAGACTCATATATTACTTATGTATTCACACCTATATTTGCACACTAAAAGCAAATAAGCACATAATATTTGCAGTTTTTGTAATGACAGGTGTTTCTCTGACGTTGGAAGAGCCGGTGGACGGCAAGAGTTGTCGCTAGACGATGGATGCATGCAGGTGGATTCTTATTTGCATTGTTTATCGTGTCATGAAGAAGAACACACAGGAAAGCGTTTTCGGGCAAAGTCTTATTTTCTTGTACTTTCAATATTGTATGAGCGATCTTCAACCGGAAATAGTTTCTGCTTATATGCCTGATTTTACCAAAAAAATTGGGTAGTGAAACAATTGTTAAGGTTGTTTACAATATATGGCAATTGTATCTTTTACATGGGGCTGATAGCACAGTGATAGTGATGTCCGTCATCACGAAAATGGTGACAGTTCTATTTTGCTCCGGGCCAACCAAGCTTCTCGTCACTTCAGGATCGGGGAATCGGTACCGGACTTGTCTGGGAAAAACACTCTCTGCAGTCTAATTGGGAACGCTCCAGCCCAGCTATCTCAGGTCTCCAGGGAGGATCGCTCGACCAGCACTCTACGACATTCAAAATGAAATGAAAATCTTCAAGCAGCAACCGAAGCCACACGTATAAACTTACAATACCTTCATGAATGATGTATGAATGTATGTATGGAAACGACTTGGATGTGAGAAGTGCTGGGATCCGCACAACAGACGTGAAAACGGATGAAATTAAATAAAATAAAATGAAAATAAAAGAAGATCTTTTACTTTCTTCAATGCAGAAACAATAGTCGTTCATTTAATGGTTTTTTTTCCTATATTTTTTTTCCGAATTTTGCCATCAGTCTTCTTTGCTTTTTTTTAAACCTCCCTTTTGAGGTCTATAGCAACGAACGACATTATTAGAAAAGTTTCCCTACAGGGATTGCTAATTTTCCTAGTTTTTCCTTCCTTTCTCATTCCTTCATGAATGCTCCCATGATGTTCATTTCCTGGAAATACACTTTTTATCCTTAGCTGCTATACACTGTATGGAAAAATGATCTATGTGATATATTTCAGTACGACACAGCGATCCATGAACTCATGCATTCGGTTGGATTCTACCACGAACACGAAAGATGGGATCGAGACAATCACATCACAATTCTATGGCAAAATATTGATAAAGGTTATTGCATGTGCAGACACTAGAGTAAAGCTTTATCTCGATTTGTCCATTCTTAGAAACATCGTCTCACTCAGGAGTGTTTCGCCACAGGAATTCATGAATGCTTAAGAAATGCTGTTTCTTCTCTTCATCCATTCAAATCGTATTTATCTTTGTTACTCCGACCATCGTTATAGATGCTTACGATCAGTTTGGTAAGGTTGATATGAGCCAAAGTTCCTACTATGGACAGATGTACGACTACTTTTCCATCATGCACTACGACAGTTTGGCATTCTCGAAGAACGGCTTTGAGACCATGATAGCCAGGCGCCCGGAGATGACAGCGGTTATCGGATCCGCAATTGACTTCAGTCCGGTAGGTGCAACTATGTTCCTTTAATCACAAAGCAGACATCTAAAGTACATGGTTATTATACTGCTGATAAATCGACTTTTCATTGAGATATAGTCAGTTATATCGTCAGAAATGAAGTGTGTTCAAATCTACTGTTTACTAACATTTTTATTATGAAGAAATTAGAATTTTAGAACTAAACAACCAATACTTGATGCTTGAATGGCCCGTCCTCACTGGTTGTACAGGCCTCAAGACCATCTCCATCCCTCGGACATTTGCTGTTTAAGCCATTTTGGTTCACTGGAATCCCGAGGTCAGCCTGGCCAAAGTCTGCTTCAGATCTTCACCACCAGAGGCAGTCGCAGCCCTTGTGGATTAGAGGGAGATTCGCCACCATGCGGCTTTGATACCAGAAGGGTGGTGGATTCTGGTATTAGTTTACTCTTAGATAGGCTTCCTGATGGAAACGATGGACTCCTCAGCTTGGAAGACCCTACTAGTGGATGAATCCCCTGCTGTACATCGCAGTCGGACATCTAGGAACACCTCGCTGCCACGACGAGGCGGTAAACCGTTGAGACGAAATGATCAATAGCACATGCGAAATTTGCTGGATCTTTGAAGGTCACAAATATTCGCTCGTAAGGACGTGAGTACTGCAGTTGTTAAAGGTACCATGGAGTACGCATTGGTTAGTTCTATCTAGCACTCTCGACAATGTGAGCTTTCCTTCTCTCTGACGAGGAAAAATTGATATCTCTTATCTGAGTGGATAGCAATGGCATAGTAATCCACTTTGTAGACCAAATATGCAATACGGTACCACCTCTACGATAGTTAATGGAGTCGAATGCGTGCCACATCCCTAAGTGATTAATCACAGCGAACGCTTTATCCTCTAATATTCTGCTATGTTTTCACGAGTATAGGAAGAAAGCAAATTTTCTTTACTGAAGGAATCTTGGGCGTATTAGTCTCAAAGTTACGTGGAGCGTTCCTATATGACGGCTAAAGAAGTAAAGGCATTCAAGAGCAACTTTCTCTGTGGTGAATTCTGGCGTATTCACCATCAGAGGATAAAAGAGATGGTATGACCACCTTAGATAGTATATAAGAGGCGGTCCTGAGACTCCATATCAAAAGTGTATGCTCCTCATGCTTCTTGAAAGAGCGGAGCAAGGATTTAGCAACTCTGAGGACGACGACGGACACATGCATGTTTTACTGCTACCGCTCGAGTCACTCAATCAATGGTAGTAATACATGAGATAGGGGTAAATGTGAAAGGAGCACGGACGGGACAGTGTTTGATCACGTTGAGACTTCCAAGGCGATTTATTTGTAATGAGAATGATTCAAAAGTGAAAACGTTAGCGAAAAAAAAAACGATGCCATCTTTTCATGCAAAGAAATTTAACAAACTGTGGTTAAAAAGGTTTTTTGTCCTCTACAGTTTACCACCACATTGTGGTTGAAGTTTAGGATATATTCATGGTGATGAATTGCGGTATGCAGAGTGGGCTCATTTTCTTAGCAGGGGCAACCGAGCTCAGAAACTGTTCGACATTTTCATCGAATGCTTATCACAGAAGTCTTTCATGAGCTTCATTTGCTACTTCATTCCAAAAAAGAGGCATGAAAGGACAAAAAGGATAAAGCTCTCGGCGTTGATCAATCCCTGAGGAATGCGCCATGCATCCGACTTCATTAATTATCGTTAGAGGTGATTGAATGCATATCAGGCCTTTACAATGACTCACAGTGGCTTACCGTATCCAGCCAGTGCTGCTATCCTTCCAGACAAGTCTGTTACGAATTTGCCGATCCCGGCGGGATGGAGGGCTTGGTGGGCCATGGGCGCGGAGATCTATTCCACGTGTGTGTCGCAGTGGCGCCTCCAACCTCTTCGCCACACGTGTCCCTTAGAAATATGCATAGGAGGCATAATTACAAACGTTGAGCTCCTCGGTTACCGTATGCGAACGGAATCCAATGAGGACTTTAGGGCACGTTGCGAATGAGTGGAGAACTTACTGGTACCCACTGTGTGAACTGCAGATAGTGAGAAAATGAATTTCGTCGAAAAACAGTGATCTTTATTTCGCCAATTTTTCGAAAATATAAGAGATCCGCTTAGTTTTTATACAAGTTGATTTTGGAATGAATGGCAACGCGCCAGAATTTGGGATTAAATTATTGCTCGATATGCTTCAAGTAGACAATAGAAAGGAAATCGTAGAACGTTTCAGATCGATATCCTAAAAATGAATTTGATGTATCAGTGCGGCAATAGAAGGACAACAGAAGAGGAGCTGTTCCCACCGTCTATTCCTGCCCCTATTTCTCCACCCGGTTTTTCTAAAGATGGTGAGCATAACCGAAGGGAATAATTTAGAAACGAATAAAAATGAGACACAAAGATTGCCAGTGCAGAATTCCGAATCCTATTGATGCCGTGGATATTTTGATATTACTATCAGTTGATGGATTTAGATAGAAGCTCAACATCACCTTTTTCTTTTGTAGGCGGAAAATCTTTGCTCCACTGCGGTTCATTTATACAACTGTTCTCCCGTTAACAATTAAAGGCGTTGTTTCTACTTTTATCATAACAGAGCTGTTAGCTTGAATTTGGACGACTTTTGGCTATTCTTTATTTTTCCACAACGGAAGAAGAGCCAGTGAAAAACGGGTCAACAAACAGTTGTGTGGAAATGTAGAACAAGTTAAGAACAAAACAGCGTGTCTTACCAGTTATGCTGTCGATGAAAATCTGCTCATTTTGGTAGTAAGGCGCCCCGAAAAAGCGTATTGGATCAAGTCATTATTTCTTTCTATAAATGGAATTTTGCCCAAAAATGGTATCGAAAGAAGGATTATAGTGATTGTTGACTCTACTTCACCTGTAAAACAAGCATTATGCCTTTTTATAAATAGTACTAAACTGTTATTTTCTTGTTCAGCAATCGCGAGGTTTTCAAACAACACGCATTTACTTCCATAAAAACACAATACAATACAACAGTAGCTGACGTTTCGGCAGTATCGCCTTCTTCAGAGCCTGGAAGGGTATACTGATATACAATCTACTAGGCCAAACGCTTCAATAACACTTACAACAACACGAAAAACTCTATGGTAATTACATGATCAACAGCTCGAAAAAACCCACCGCTTTTTCGGTATGCTGATATACAATCTACTAGGCCAAACGCTTCAATGACACTTACAAAAAGACGAAGAACTCTCCGGTAATTACATGACGTGACTTCCAATGAGGAAGTTTAGAACAGCTGATTATAGTCGCATGTGGTTGACTACTGCACCATCCCACATCAAAAATCGATGCGAACGTACGGGATCAGGTCGCGAACGACCTCCAGGCATTCATCCCTGCTATTCATTGTAGGGTTTTTGGCATTGATCCAAAAAGCCTCAAGGAGTTTTCGCGCTGGTGTTTTGGACTCCTGTGCAAGGATATTGACTTTTACTTCAAAATCGTCTCTCTGCTATGCTTTTGTATCCTATGCGTGCCTAGTGGGGTGCTTCGTCTTAGTTTTCATTTGCCATCTAGGTGTTCTTTTATACGGATACACAAAGGTTTGCCCGTTTCGCCAATATATTCATCTCCACAATTATTACAAGAGACCAGGTATATCGTACCTGAACTCATGCAATCACCGTCCCTGCCGTAAGCGATATACCTGTATGCTGTTTAAAAACCTCGCGATTGCTGAACAAGAAAACGACACATTCATATTCCAATGCCGAGGTTAGGAGAAAGTCGATCCTGGGAACTAAACTGTTATTTAGAATGTGTTGATAAAACGAATCTGTGTTGGCGATGGCTCGATCGATGTAGCTCGTTCTTCTTCGAGAAAATCATGAAGGAGTTCTGCGCGCGCTCGTGCGGATTCTGTACGCCTAAACCTTTCGTGTTCGCTAAGACAGCCGTTAGAGCTCCTTCAGCCGATGGTTATCTACAACCTCGTTGAAGTTATGAGGAAACACTCACAAGGCCGTAAAAGGAGTGTTCAACCGAGTAGCATTATTAGATCAGCTCTTATGAAGCTTTTGACTAGTTGCTACTTTCCTATTTTTGCATAGTCCTGATTCAGTAGACAATTTTGGGAGCACCTAACCATATCGGGTCTTTAGTCATCTATCGAAGTGCGGTTTCACTCGAGCTTTCAAATAATGTCATTTTTTCTAAAAGAGAGAAAAACTTAATTTACGTTAATTAATAGGATTCCTCTAACTTTTGGACTCTAACACATAGACACTGTTCCTCTCAATAATTTTAGCGTACATCTTTAGACCGGGTTAGTATAGAACAGGAGGGGTGACAGAACGGTTACTAAACATCCTTGAATCCCGAATCGTAGAGTGGTATCCTAGCATATAATGAGTCCTAGTTATGTTATAACCATTTCTAACTCAGATTTGTCATTCATAGCAGTTAGTCATCTTAAGTCAGACAATGTTGTCTAGTCACTTTATAACTCGAGTATCGTAACATACGCAGCCTTTTCGTTGTGTTCAAAATGTATGTGCATTAGGAAAATCTTAATGAATCGTTTTATTGACTTAATACGAGTACACTTGGACACAAAAATATAATGCCGACTTGCTGCCAATTCAACGTATAGCTCAAGTACTTCTAGTATTCATGAGATTAGCTCTTCGCATTCGGTATTCCTTCATGTAGAAGTCAATAAGTCGGACAAACACAAGAGTTCCGATCAGGGCAACGACGATAGTTGCTAAAATTCGACATCGTGTTCCATTACGGTTTAAATTCTCTTGGTGTTTATTGCACTTCTTGCAACGTCCAAAGTCAAACCGAAAGATAAAATTATGACACGGTCAGGAACCTCAGAGGTTTCATTTAACATTCTGTTTTGCTCTACAATACTTTTGATTTTGCACTAAAATAAGGCCACTTCAGCGTTTTGGGGTGTATGCTCGCGTAGACTTGAGGACTATCTAGTTGGATTCATCACTTCAGCAGGGTTCTTCATACCGAGCATGAGTTCGAGATTCCGTTCCGAAAGCCGAACTCGAAGCCAACCAATGCGATGAATCGCTGATGTCTTACAAGAACCCCGGTAACTAGATAGCAAACTCCAATTCACAACGCTGGCGAGTGGTCTGTTGTGACGACCTAAGAACGCCTTATCATGGTAATTGCCGACACCAGGAAAGACAACAAATACCTTAATAAACTAGCTTAATCATCACATACATTGGACGCTCTAATCTAATTCTGATGATAAGACAACCAATGTAAGGTTATGGAGCCTTAGCCTGCATGGAAAGTTACTATAACAGAGGAGTATTTCCTCAACAGGCCACGGAGACTGTCCTTTGCTCTGAACTTATACTGCTAAAACAGTCTCTTCAGACGCCAATCTTCATACCTTTCTTGGGTTCTTGTTACCGCGTACCATGTCAAATTTGCGATCACCTTTGATCGCCTTACATATAACAAGAGTTTGAATGAACAAGGAAACCGTTTTGAAAAGACAAACACTTTACCCATTTTAACGATTCATCTGTCCACCGAGTGCTATGCTATGCAGATGAAAGTTCTACCACGTTGGGAATTACCACACTACGGGGAGCTTATAATCAAGCTAACCGTAATGTGGGTTCTTCGAAAATTGTCTTACCTTCAGAATTTAAGAGAATATGCTTCGGAAACGAAATAGTTATGAGAGGTCATCAAATAAAAAGAGTTAACGTTTGGAAAACAAGAGCAATAGGTAAAGGCTGTAATCGCAACTGCGAAGAAGTAATTTATAGGCTTTGAAAGGTACTAGCTTCACTTTAGGAATGGCAATTAGAAATGCGATGAACAAGATCTAGCATGCCATTGAGAGAAGGAGAGGGGTGACCAAGTTATAGGCGAGCCCACGCACGAACCTGGTAACTATAAACAATAGTTTCAGCACTAAGAAACGACAAACAAAATGATGGAGCCTGTACGACAGGTGAGGATGAGCCATTTCTGTATATAAATGATTTCTGGATAAGGCAAAACATGGACAGCAGTATAGCATAGTGTACAGTATCTTCGGACATAAAACCCTTTGTTGGAGTCAGTCGTTTAGTGGCGGGGTCTCAACTACTATCCTCGCAAACCTCGCAAATCATCGCTGAACGCGTCAACAACATCCATTAACTTCAAAAAATCTTAATTGGGAGGAAAGATGTTTCAATTTTCGTTAAGGTCAAGATTTATTGATTTCCTCTCTCTTTAAATCGTTATGAACTGCTTCCATTCCGTTGCGTGTTTTCTTTTTGTTTGATTCAACACACGAACTTTCGAATATGACTTGACAGCACCCACCTAATACAATCGGCACGGCTCTTGCCCAACCTTTGCTAAAGAAATGATGATGTTGCATCCGTTTGATTGCATGCGGATACGCCATTCGCCTGTAATGTTCCTCTGCAATTAAGGTATAATTGTGCTCAGTTCTCCTTTCATAACAGCCGTGTGTAGCGCAACGGTTAGAGGTGCCGGGCTCGTCATGTTCATACATTCTCATCCACATCCGATGGTGACAAAGCACCGCATCACGCCGCGTTTAGCGATTGAGAATTGATATCAGACTTATCTTAAAACACTGTCTTGAGACGTCAGTAGACCATAGCAAGTTAGTGCATAAGCTACCTGTGTTTCAAGCACCTCGACGATGCTTGATGGAGTCGAACGTGTGGCACATCTCCTAGGGATTGATCAACGCCGAATGTTATATGGTTTTACCTTTTCCTACACTTCAATATTTAAATAAACCTCGGATATATAAATTTGATGCCAACTTGTTTTAAACCTTATATCTAGACTATCGTGAAAAGAATATAAGTTTACCTTTTTAAGCTTTTACGATTTGTATTTCAGTAAAGTTGGTATCAGTATTTCAGTTGGCTCCGTTGTGTTCAGGACATCATTTTAAAGCATTATACAATATCATTAAAACATCATAAACACAATGTTGATAACAATAATGATGCTGAGATATTTTCAAAATTCCGGACCGCTGGTGTCTGCAGTGGGTACCAAAGACGCTATAGGGCAATAACATGGCTGAAAGACAGGCGAGACGAAGGACTTGTACGGCGTGGTGGTGAACGCGTTAGCCCCCGAAAAGGGTAATAGCGTGTTCGGGCCTCACCGCAAACACCAGCGGTCCTCACTATTGCCAATATCTCAGCATTATTATGGTTATATTCCACATAATATTCTACCATTAAAAAAAGTAGGCAGTAAATAAAAAGTGGCGACGTAATGACGTTGTAATGTATTTGTTAGGCTTAAGTTAAAATTGGGCCAACTAAATAAGAATGGAAAAAATCAAGCACTAACGACTTTCTTTCCGGCCCCAAACAGGAACTGAAGGTGTAGAAACCACCCTTACAATAGTAGGATTGGTCACTAAGTCGCAAACAATCACAGAGTACAAAGGTGGTTTCATAAGTTTAGAGATGGAGAGGTACAGTCCTTGAAGACAAGGTTTTTTCGAGGTTCATTTTTTATATCGAACGTGACCATATGATATGAGGACTTTTTCTTGAAGCAGTTGAATTAACAACACGACTAGGATTAGTCGAAGAATTAGATGTGTGTGAAATAACTGTTAAAGTGTGTACGGCGCAGTGGTAGTGATACTACTCATCACGAATACGGTCCTGGTTCGCTTACGCGCTGACCTTTCTAAGCCTCTATTACCCCCGAGGCCCTTGCTTTTGCCTTTCTCTCATCTAATTCCTTTACCTTAACGGTGCTATCAGCAATCACTTGTTAACAGGAGAAATAGCGGGACCAAAATCAGCACTGAACCCGGTTAAGTTGAAGCTGCAGTCGAAATCACAATGTTTCAATTCAGATATCCGACAGCAGCGCGCACGTGAGCTTCCTGAAAGGGTAATCGTAGGTTCGAGGCTCAGCGGGGACTCTGAGTTCTGCAAATATCTATGCATCATTTTGGTTGCATTCTACAGTTACGGAATTTTAAGTTTTTTAAGGCGACGAGTCACCTTTCATATACGAATTGCTAACCAGATCAGACTTCTTGAAATGGCTACGGCATATCTGCAAACCCCTAGTGAAATAACAAACACCAGAAGTATGGTTAAAAACAACGACGTATAGTTGCGTTTCTGAACAAAGGAAGCTAAAGAATACGGATTAAGAAATAAACATTTGAAACAACCACTTGATGGAACTCATGTGGAAGACCCATGATGTCTAGGAATAGCTAAGGAGATTACGACGACTCCGGAGACAATGATGCTACTCCTTCTCAACAGTGAATGCCAAATCACTTAGCATAAAATAGATGTTATAGGTGAGAGCAATGTTCGCTCACAACGAATCTTATTACCTTTCCTTTCTTTAAATTTTGATCAGCCCTCATTCTGAGCAAATGCACTATATGCCGTTGTGACTAATCTATTTGTCAACTCAGAGTTTCGTAAAGAACGAACAGAACCTGCCTGTGCGCATTCATCGGGTTGACCCATCTCCGAGTGGATATGTCCAGCACCCATTCTTCTGCAGTCTTGTTTATGTTGCCAAAAGATAACACCGGTCGAACTGCTGCACATGCTAAGGCGACACTTTGATCGAATATATCCAGTGATAACCGGTCAATCCCGAGCACTGGACTGCAGATGTACAAGCATTAGTAGAAAAAATAAAGGTTTAATACACTTAAACGAGAGATGCACAATTATCGGAGGTGTCACCGTGCAGATTCCCTGATTTTTCTGGGCACCGGATCAACCAAGTGGTTCATCTCTTCGAAGTCATCAAAGTGGTGTCATACTTATTTGGGAAAGGTCCGCGCTGACTAAAAAAGGGTGCCAGGTCCCTGTGGTGAGCGCATGAGAACGCCCTAGCAGTTACCCCACGATTCCATAAGAATCTCGATCTCAATTCTTTAAAAGGACCAAATGCTCATGCAGTAGCGTGATCCACAAGCAGATCCGATGGTCTGCGTAAATGATGAACGAGATAAAGCGAAATAAATAGTAGGACCCGGATAATATAATATGTTTGGTCATGTAAATAAAAACAATAAGTGAACACATAAACACCAATATGCATTTGTTTCAATCCATACGGGTTCGAAAGTAATGGCTGCTTTGAACCTTAAAACAGCACCTCTCGGGCCAATAATTGAAATAATCTCACTAATTCAAATAAAAACTACTGCAATCTACAGACCTCTCCCGATATGACGCAGGTTCATTCATGTTATCAAGATGTAATTTGTCTTTTTATTTTGATTTTCTTTGTTCTATTTTATTTCATTATTTTCTGCATTTAACAAAACTTTTTTCTTAACTCTTTTACTTACTGCTTTTTCTTCTTAATGGCAGGGTATGTTGTGAAATATAACTCGTATGAAGTGCTGAGATATTTGCAAAACTCCGGACCACAGGTGTATGCAGTGGGGAACGATCACGCGCTGTTGTCCTTACCGGGGAGCAGCGCACTTCACCACTACCAAACTTTTTTCTGTTTGTTGTTTATGTTTCTGACTTGCTTCATCGTGTCATTTTATCATCGAGGCTCGTTTTTGTGACAAAACCACTGAACAGGAGAAATTTCGTCCGGCAAGATGTGCTGGTGGTCCATCACGTACCGTAGTGCTTGTGGGTGTCGCGTTTTCTTTAGAATTGTTGGAAAATCGAAACTCCTTGTCAATCCGTTTTAAAATTTGGATATTAAAAAGTTTTAAAACTAACACCATACACAATAAGAACTGGATTCATACACTTGTAGATCGACAGAACAACGCTCCTTCTATAAACATGTGAAGCTCACTACTCTTTACATACTCGAGTAGTCGAGAAATTACCGCTAGCTGTAGAACAAGCGCCGTCAAACGTTATCCAATAAAAGACTGACATGATAAGAAGCCCATTCTCCTTTTCAGAAAGCCAGTAGTAGGGGACCGTTTTTGGATTTCGAATTCCGAGTCAGACACAGCGAAGGTTGATTTCTACGAGTCACTGAAGCTGAGGAAATGACTACCGAAAAAGTGAAGATAAATCAAGAGTAAGTTCTGCTGTCAGAGTCCTTTCACCACCCAAAAAAATTTTTGTTTTAGTCACAGAGTAATGTTTTAGTCCCTTCTCCGAGAATTCTAACAGTAATTGACAGTGAGAATGGCCTGAGAATGCTTTAGGTTAGCTTCATCAGCAATCTCATAAAACTAATAAAAGTTCCATCAACTTACTACTGTTACTCATTGTTCTACCCATTTTTTAAATTATTTATTTAGATAGCTTTATTCGATTCACCGTCTCACGTTCATCAATTGCGGACAGCTTCTAATTTGGAGTAGATTTGACTGCTAGTTGAGGATTTTGACCATCCTTGTGAATTTCGTTACGACCTTTGAAATCATAGAATAGCTCCACTAGAGTGTTCCCATTTCTTCACCACAAACAGCCTTTTGCCTTTATGGATCTGACAGAGCTCATCTCGAACAAGACCGGTACCATCTTGCCTATGTTTGCCTAGGGAAGTAACTTCAGGGATTATCTATGTAAAGTGCTACGGCGTCAGAGTCCACATGATGTGGTAAGTAACGTTCAACAACAAACCGGACATTCTCATTCGATTTAAAGACGATATTTCTGAGCGGAGTGGATAGAAATGAGTCTCCTTGCTGTAATACGACCATAGGGCTGGAATTTATACAAAGTGAGAAAAGTGTTAAGAACATCCCCATTGACACCTCTAGTAAAAGAAAACAATTTCTAAGCCTCATTTACACCTTAAGTAGCTCACATAAAAGTTAAAAAATGCTCTCGGCGTTGATGAATCCCTAAGCGACGCGCCATGCATTCGACTTCATTAAGCATCGTTGGAGGTCATTGAATGCATATCTGTCTTTTACAATGGCTCGCGACGCCCTACCGATCTGTCAAGCCAGTGCTGCTATTCTCCAACACAACTCTGGTAACAATTTGCGACTCCAGGGGGATGGAAGGCATGGTGAGCCAGGGGCGCGGGGGTCAATCCCATGTGTGTCTGTCTAGGGGCGCCTCCGACCACTGCGCCACATGCGCTTTCTCGTGCTCACATTGAAATAGAAAATACACCCAGCACGAAGATGAAAGGCTTTTCTGGTAGCGCTTATTGTCTTCTTCCTTGCCAAAAGTATGAATTTTTAAGTATTCTCTTTCATAACGGCTTTATCAAGGCAATTTTCCTTAAAAGAAATCAAAAGAAGGAAAATTTTGTGCGCTGTTAAGCTGCCTAATGAGTTATTGCAATAGCTATTCAATGTGTATTGTTCAAAAAAATACAAACGGTACTTTTGGTTAATGTTCTTCTTTTTGCTGTCTGCTACAATTTCTTACGACAGGATTTTATGTGGGGTACAACTACAATGAAGCTGAGATATTCGCAAAATTGCATACCGCAGGTGTCTGCGGTGGGGAACGAACACGGTACTACCCTCTTTGAGGGCCAGCACGTTCACCATCACACCATGTGGCTCATTCGTTTCGCCCGTCTCACAGCTAGTTTTGTCTTCTTTTTCTAGGTATTTTTGATTTCTTGATCCACACGTAATCATTTTCGTTGCAGCAAAAAATTTGCATTGTTGCTTCAAACTGCTTTGGGAATTGCGTGGTGTAACTACAATTCAACTCCACCCCATGACAGAACGCGATCGCGTCTGCTTATTCAACACATTGATCCCAACGCTCAAGCATGTATGGCGCCACCGCCATGTCGATGAGTCATAGGTGATCCACCCCGGCCAAAACACCCTTAAGAAATTGCCCCGGACTACTATCGTGATGTTTGCTCTATAATACGACCCTTCTGTGTTCTTAATTGGTAATGACAGTTGACAGCTTATTTTTGACTAATCACTCCTATTTTCCAGAGTTGTCGGGACACGAACCTGTCAACAAGAGAAGTTCTATTTTGTACTATTTTCATATCCATTCGTGGGAGAATTAGTTGTAAATCTGGCTGAGACACTGAAATGGTTGGCAGTACGTGACGTTTACAAAACCTATACAGCCATGATGAGGCGATCAACCACCGTGGAAAACCTCCATTACTTTGACGAAAACGTAAATATATGAAGGATGCTCATTCTACGTTAAAACGTTGATTATGGATTACTTGATACTTGATACTTGAACGACTCGTCCTCATTGATTGTGCGGGCCCCAGCATAATCTTCATTTTTTGGAGATTTGCTGGCTATGGTTCCCTGGAATCCTGAGGTCAACCTAGCCAAAGTTTGCCCCAGGTCTTCACGACCACGGGCAGACGCAGCCCTTGTGGATTAGAGGGAGATTTGCCACCATGCGACTTTGACACCAGGACGGTAGTGGATCCTGGTAATAGTTACTCTTAACTAGACTTCTTTATGGAAACGTCGAACTCCTCAACTCGGGAGACCCTGCCAAGGAGATGAATCCCCAGCTGTACACCGCAGCCCGACACCCAGGAACACCTCCCATCCACGACGAGGCGACAAACCGTTGGGGTTATGGATTTAGCCATACAAATTCACAGTTAGCTTGCAATGTCGGCTATTATTTTACGAAAGACTCATCTCATTGCTACTCTCGGGATTATTGTTATTATTGTTATTATTATTATTACTATTATTATTATTATTATTAATATTATTATTATTATTATTATTATTATTAACCCCGCTGACGGGTGATTGCTGTGGCAAAATATAGAAATAGCTGAGAGACAGGCGAAACGAAGGACCCGCATGGTGTGGTGGTAAACGCGTTACTCCCCGGAAAGGATAATAGGGCGTTCGTTCCCCACCATAGACACCTGCGGTCCAGAGTTTTGCAAATATCTCAGCAACGTTGTGCTTAACCTTTCTATTTACTGCCTAACCTTTTTAATGGCAGGGTATGCTGCGAAATATAACTTCTACAGTGCTAAGATATTTGCAAAACTGCGGAGCGCAGGTGTTTGCCGTGGGGAACGAACGCGCTATTGTCCTTTCCGGGGAGTAACGCGTTCACCACCACACCATGCGTGTCTTTCGTTGGAAGTTTCCCTCGGGAAGTTTGCTAGCTATTTCTCAATAGAGAGGGACAACTAAGAGCGCCATTATACATGGTTCGGACTACCGTTACTCTTCGCGAACGTGATGAATCATAAAAAATTTCCGTGGTTGCTCAAGTGAACGTGAACGAGTACTTGGTCCGCTAGTAACCAAGCAGCTAAATATCACGTTTTCATTCTACCACGTGTCTTACTGAATGGGAATGCATAGCGAACAATTCCTCAAAGAATAGTTGAACCGATTACTTGACACAATGCGGAAATAAACAGTTACCTAATTACTACTTCTGCTGAATTGAACCTTCTACTTTTCAGTTAGGAAGAGTTACTCCGTCGACCTTCAATTCTTCATAAATTGGATTTGCTTCAACTTAGGTGGCTATACTTCGAAACCGACTTTCCTTTAACTTCGGCGTAACTAATCAATATGTACTCTTTCTTTGATGAGCTTACACGAGGTTGATAAGTGTATTTATTTTCGGCTAACGTTTCGACGTCTTCGTTTTCATCAGAGCCGGTGATCCGAGTTGATGGTCCACGCTTGTTATTCATCTCCATGTGGCGGCTTCGCCTCCGTGTCGAGTCAGGTCCAATGGGGCATCTCCTCGAATGAGGCATACTCACTCGGTGATGCCCTTTAATGCAGGTTGCTGATGGCGGATAGCTGTGATTATCCGTTGATGTAAGCTCATCAGAGAAAGAATACATATTGATTAGTCATACCGAGGTTAAAGGAAAACCGGTTTCGAAACATTGTTGCTGCTCTTCGTTAGTCGATAATGATGCCGACTTCTGCAGGTTTGATTGGCCGGGAAAAACAAGTTACTATCACACTATCTCCGGACAATCCCAGCTGTCAACCAACAGCAATCTGCATTAAAGGCATCTCCAAGTGAGTATGCCCCACTCGAGATGTCCCGCTGAGGAAGACCGGACTCGACACGAAGGCGAAGCCGCCACATCGAGACGAATAATAAGCGTGGACTATCGACTCGGATGATCGGTTCTGATGAAGACGAAGACGTCGAAGCGCTAAAATAAATGTACTTATCAACCTCTGGTGGCTATCTTTTACCGCTTCTATAATCAATGGTTTGTCATTCTGCATGAAGGCAAAATTCCATCAGAATTTTGAGAAACCATGGTGTCTACTTAAACTTAGACTTTTTTAGGAGTTTGTCCCATACCAAAAAAGAAGAGCAGGAAGTGAAGAACACAGGTGTAAACACCGATCCACCCATCGTATCTTAATTGATATTCGTTATAGTTGAATAGAACGACATTTGTTTTAGCAAGTGAATAATGTTGCGAACCATTATCACAATGTGAAACTAGAAAACACGTAATTATTGAGCACTTTCCTCCTCTCGTTCTTCACAGAACCCTTTATCACCGAAATGTTCCTGGTTATTTAATGGCGATGTTGGGAAGTTAGTGTTACCCAATCCGAATAAAAGCCTGAACAGAAGATCAGGGCTTATGTGCAGTTAGAAAAGAGTGGAAGTTTTTTAAAAGTATTCTCCATTTCCCTACAGAAAAAAGGGAAAACCAGTTGCCAAAGCGCAAAGCTCACTGACACATGTGTTTGACAGGATGCCTCTGGTTGCTATAGAGCGAATTTAAAAAGAGTGCAAATTTTTTCATTATTTTGCTTTATTTCATACAACCTGTAATCACGTCTACTGTGCAGATCCTATCACTTCCTGAATTCGACTCGCTTTCCTCGGATTCATCGTCCACAATGTTCTTCCCAAAACACCTAACTCTTTGTTTACTTCCTAATAATTTTACTACTATGTAAAACACAACTATAATGATGCTCACATAATTGCAAAACTCGGGCCGCAGGCCAAGCTGATGGCTGATAGAAAGGCATTGCAAGAACCTCGTTGGTGCAGTAGGTAGCACATGAGCTTCTGGAAAGAGCAATCGCTGCTTCAAATTTAGTCTGAGAGTCTCTGTTTTTCAAACATTTCAGAATCACTGCGACTGCATTTTGCTCCTCAAATGAATCCTGCTTACGCGTGATTACTGGTAGAAACGCTAGGTTTAAAAACTGGCTGAGATAAAGGCAAAGCAAGAGCCTCGGTAGTGCAGTGGAAAGCACGTGAGCCCACGGAAACGGTAATCGCGGGTTCGAATCTACACTGGAGTGCGAGCTTTGCAAATAGCTCACCATCATTGTGGTCATCGAAAATTTCGCGTATGGGTTCCACTGCTGTTTGAGCATTTCGTCTTCCTTCTGTGAATGTCCTAGAATGCTGGTAAGGTTAATCCTGCTTACAATCTTAGAGAACACTGGATGCTGCCTACTCGTCCAACATTTATAGGTCTGTGATGCTGAGATATTTGCAAAAGTTTTATTCTAGGCCAAATTCGAACTCGCGACTAAGCTTTTTGGGGGTGAACATATTACACATTGCACCATTGAAGCCCTTGCTTTGCCTTTCTGTCCTCCAGTTTTCTATCTAATCTTGCCATCAACAATCGGAACCTGTCAACGAAAACAACCTGGGAAGCACAAATTGGCATGCAACCCAGTTAAGCCAAGGCTGTAGTCGAAATCACAACGTTACTTTTTATTTATTGCCTATTATAATTTTTCAACGCACGGTATAATGCGAGATACAACCACTGTTATGCTGAGTTATTCGCGAAACTTGGATCCCAGTCCAGATCTGAACCCACGATTATGTTTTCCAGGAGTTCACGTGCTACTTGCTGCCTCCACTGAGGCCCCTGCTTAACCACTCTTTCAGTTCCTGTTGAGGGGTGATTGCTGATGGCACCGTTAGGAAGACGACTGGCTGAAAGAAAGGCAAATCAAAAGTCTCAGTGATGCAGTTGGTAACGCGTGGGCCTCTGGAAAGAGTAATCATGGGCTTGAATCCGGCCCGGGGTCCAAGTTTTGCAATCATCTCAGCATCATAGTGGTTGTATTACACATCATACCTTGCCGTGAAAAATAATAATAAGTGGTAAACAAAAAATGACCAATTATAGGTCTCCTTAGTGCACAAAAAAGGAGATGTAAAATAAATGATCTACAGACACGCTTTTCAACAAAGAGGTAGACAGCATGTCATGCTGTTTCAAAAGAAATGTCATGGTTTCTTTGAGCGTCGATGTTCCTCCTGCTCTTTGGCTAAAACCCGTGAAACCTATTTGCTAATAATCAGGCATCGTATACCGAGCTTATTTTCGACAGCTTGGTGTATGCGGCAGCACTCTTAATGCTTGATCGTATTCCGATCGTATTGATCGTATAAGGGATTCCCATTCCCCTTAGTGATACGCGATTATTCTTACATTATTACAAGTGCCAGTAATATTATTATTATATGACATGACATCACATGTAACACACTGTGCAGATCCCATCGCTTTTGCACTTCTTGCATTCGATTCGTTTTATTGCAGCCACCACCCATGAGGGATCTTCCTTGCATGTTGCTTCTGTCGCTGCTCGAGGATTTTCTTCGTTTGTGTCGCGAATGTCGTTGAGTTCTGATCGAACAGATTCTCTCTGAAATTCGAGATAGCCGTATTGGAGCGTTTCTGTGTGGACGAGAGACCGTCAGCTTGTCCTAGACAAACTGATCTCCTTTATATTTTATTTATAAGCCAAAAGTTAACATTGTGATTTCAACTACAGCCTAAGCTTAACTGGGTTGAATACCGATTTGGGCTCCCCAGATCAATATCTATGACGGGTGATTGCTGAAAGCACTGATCGATAGAATTAGCTGAGAGATAGCGAAAAGAAAGACTCGCATGGTGTGGTGGTGAACGCGTTAGGCCCAGAAAGGGTAAGACCGCGTTCATTCCCCATCGCAGACAGCTGCAGTCTGGAGCTTTGCAAATATCTCAGCATCATTGTGGCTGTATACCTTTTTGATCGTTGATTTGCTGACGCTGAGCGTTCCTGTCCTATATTTGGACACGAAGGTTAGTAGTCATTGACTCTCATTTCTATTTTATCCCGTACTTTTCGCGTGATATTTTCCATAGTGACTATAACTGATTTTTGAGAATGCATGGGCATTGTTAGCACGCCCCCAACATAAATGTTCCTTATGTGCTAAGCAGTGACCACTTGGTTGTGCAGAGTGGTTACGAGCATTTCTCTCTTCACTGAACCGAGTTCGCGATTCTTCAGAACTTCTCGTTATTGCGTGATTAATTGTAGTGGTTGCTTTTAAAACACAGCTTGGTTCTTTCGCTCTTCCTCGTTCAGTCTCCTACCAGTACAATGAAAGAGGACTTGGGTGAAAAGCTTGTAGAGATTGCACAGCGAACGGATGGTTATTGTCAATTTTTAGGTCTCCTTTTTTGTGTCACCTTGCTTTGTGGAGATCTTCTACTGATTAGAATATTGCACTCCATCACTTGACGTTTAAAAAGCTGAACCAGTTCATCAATGAGGGTTGGCGGTAATCTTTTTAAATGTTCAGGTCTAGCTCTCTCTAAAACAAGTGGTGTACGGTTCAGTCTTTTAGGGAGGAAATTGTTGCCACAAAGCACCAGTCCTGTATTCATGGCAAGTGATGTGCCTATAGGGGTGATTAGTGCAGAAGTTATGCCGCCTTTATTTACTGCTTCTCCGCAATCTGTAGGTATTTCATCTAGATGCGGAGAACGATCACCGTAGTCTTGCAATTAGTGGTGATCCGGCGGAGGTTGTGGATACATTTCTCAACATGTGCATTTACAACTTTAAAAATATGTTAGTGATTTCATATTTGGAATCGTAGAATCTTACTCTCTAATCATAATGAATAATAAACAGTGGTGCAAACAACAATAATCATAATGTCCTATAATAGCGACAATGTCGTCATTATCGCCTGTCTGTACCTACGTTGACGTAACCATTCATGTGTGTGTGGGTGTGTTCTCGTTTACGCGGACTGCATTCTACGAGTCAACTCGGCCAAAAGCCTGCAATCATTTAATGGGGAAGTTTATGAAAGGCGCGGTTAGGAGTAGCCTCCAACGAATAAGTTCCCTGCCTTTTCTGGGAAAAACTGACAAGCAAGCTGTGAGTATACCCAAGCTCCCACATTTAGAGCTGAGCACCAACTCCGAAGGAGATCCCGGTACAGTGGCGCTGGATAGAACGAGTATGGAGAGGCTGCTAAAATCTTAAGGCCTTTCTAAGCTGCGTTAATCGCGGAGAACCAAAGTGGCGTTCTGTGCTTACGATGCACTCACACTTGCATCTGAGTTCTTGATAGAACATTTCACCATGAGGGCAAGAAGAATAAAGTGCGACATTATTGGACTAGTTGAGACGAGAAGACGCTTCATTCAACGCCGCCCTTGACACCGGAGAACTGTTCCCGGAGCATGCGACACAAGAGAAGTCGGCGGAGTCAGCGTTGTTCTCTACACAGTTCAACAAACTTTACAAGTTTCGCCATGAACATCGACTCATTGGAACAACTAACAACCCGAATCCTACGTTTACGATTGGACAGATGTGGATTAATTCTGGCATTCACAATTTTTATCGTTTACGAACCGACATCAAGCTATGACGACAACAAAGTCGAAGCGTTCTATATGCACTTGGAGAAGTTCTACAGAAAAGCCCATCACCTGTATCACATGTCTTTCCAGTGATCGTTGAGTGACTAAATCGAACGCCATTATATTTCCCATCTTTCTTCGTTGCTTTCAAGACTAGCCGAATAGGTTCTGCTCGGTTTAGAGACTCGTTAAGGATTACCATATGTTTCTTCTAGGGTTCCCGTGATGAATTCTACCTCTCCCGTCGGGTCGGTAGCCTTCCTGCTGTCCGTTTGACATCCTGAGGAATCCAGTCACTAACAGTTCATTTCCACAGGCTGTCGATCAAATGCATTAAGTGGCTAGCCTAACCCACTTTATCTTCGACTGTTTGGCATGTAGAACGGTGTCTTTGATTTTTGACCGTCGACGTAGCTAGAAGCTTGGCTTCCCATCCCTCGCCTGCGTGATATGGAATACTTTTAACATCGTCCTTTCAACTTCGTGTTCAATAACATTGAGTGATATATCATTCTGCTTAAGTAGCGACCACTTTTATTTTGCGTGCGTTAAGGCAAAAAGGATGGTAGAATCAAAAACGTGGGCACGTGATAGGGTGTTCTTTGTTGTCATCACTACATCCTCGATGCTCTAAAGAGCTCCTCATGCCACTCACTTCTTTTGCTTAGCTCTGGAGTTAACTCGTTAGTCATGTTAACCTCCCAACCTGGATAGCTGAAAAATTCGGAGACTTTCATTCCACTGAGCGTGAACGGGGCATGGGAAATTAATTTGATTACCATGAACGTCGATTTTGTGAGATTTAGCAGAAGACCAATCTTTCCACGGAAGTTGCCAAAGTCGGCAAGAATTCGTTCCTCCTGACCAATGCTTGGTGTTATGAAAATGATATTATCAGCATAATGAAGATAGTGTAATTTCCGACCATCGCTTTTCATTCGCGTATTCTCCTATTCCAATGTCCGTACAACGTCCTGCCTTTCATTTCTTATAGGGCGATTACACGGAAATTGATGCGACCGGCGGCCTAGCATAAATCTCAGCGTCTGAACGGACTGCTCTGGCGTTACTGGTGCACTGTTGTTGTTCAAAAATTCCACACACGATTATAACATCGTATCCTTCATGCAGGACCACATTTCTCGCACAAGGGAAAAAAGCCGCTAATTTCAAAGAGCGAAGTCCCAAAACCACCATAAGCTGGGATTTATCGTTGATTAGTAGGCTGTTGGTAAGATGCCGTACTCAATAAGATCAGCGAGTAATATTGTTGGTTCATTCCACATTTTCACATTAGACCTATGAAAGCTGAGAGTTCGAATGTTACAAAGATTTGTTTCCAGAAACACTCGAGCTGATACGCCGGCGTGGAATCGCACGAGCTTCAGACAACCGCTACCTTACGTCCGCACTTGCGAAACAATGCAGACAAGCGATAAAAGAGGATCTTAAAGAGAGAAGAGCAGCACTAATAGTCGAAGTAAAGGAGGATGGATATGTTGTACCACCGGTTCTCTCTTCTGAAATCCGACATACCATTTCGTCGTTGAAAAATCGAACAGCACCAGGTCCGGACAGGATAAGATCAGAACACCTAAGGAACCTTCCGCCAGTCCTCGTAAACACACTGGCTCGGCTCTTCACAAGTTAACTGTCTGAATGCAAGGTCCCTACTCAGTGGAAGATCAGCTAGACCGTGCTAATGTTCAAGGAGGGTGATCTCCACGATATCGGTAAGTGTCGCCCAATCTGCATGCTGTCTGTCGCCTGCAATCTTTTCACTCGATTCATCCGAAACAGGATTGCAGAACACTGGACGAAGGACAGCCAGGTGAGCAAGCAGGGTTTCGAAAAAGATTTAGTACGACGGACCACATCCACACGATAACAAGACTCACTGGAGTATCGCGAGAGTACAAAAGACCGCTCTGTCTCACTTTCTTCGATTTAAAGAAGGCCTTTGACTTAACTGAGATATAGGAAGTCATAGAAGCCCTTGATAGTCAGGGAATCCCTATTCAGTACATAGAGATTCTTCGTGAGATGTAAAAAAATTTCACAACCAAGATATCACCATTCTACAACGATATTAACACCGATGTTAAAAAAGAAGTTAGGCAAGGCGATACGATCTCGCTAAAATTATTTACCGCCACCCTCCAGAACGTCATTCAAACATTGGAATGGGATAACATGGGAGTGAAAATCGATGGTCGGCAATGACACCATCTTCGCTTTGCTGATGGCATCGTCCTTATAACACTAAACATTAGCCAAGCGGAACCTATGCTTGCCGACTTTGATAAAGCTTGTGGAAAGATTGGCCTTCGACTAAATCTCACAAAAACGATGTTCATGAGGAACGGATTGTTTTCGTATTCCCCATTCACGCCCAACAGAATGAACATCTCCGAATGTTCCAGCTATGTCTATGTAGATCGGGAAATCGATATTATGAGCGACTTAGTTCCTGAGTTGAACAGGCGGAAACGAACGGCTTGGTGAGCTTTCAAATGCATCGGGGATGTAGTTAGTGGCTGGATTCGATGGGATGTCAAACGCACAGCAGGAAGACCACCGATCCGATAGTTAAAGTTTATCACGAAAACGCTGGAAGAAAGATACAATGCTGCACGAGTTTCTAGAGCGAGTAGTACTCACTGGGCTGCTCTTGCGTACGACAAGGAGAAATGGAAGGTTTACTGGCGTCTGCTCTAGTCAGGATAAAAGCTTCTTTTCTACTAAGGTGAAAAAAGTATTAAAGGCGTTAAAGATGATCATAAGTTATATTGTCTACGAAGTGAAATTCAGTCGACAGCTTAAAAAATTTGCCCTTTGATACGACCTTTGACTCAAGAGAATGAAACGCACTGAGTTCATTGGAAGTACATTGGGCTACCAACCGTAGAGGAATTCCTGTTCGTAGGCGAAGACCGATTAACCCTTTCATTTTTTCAGAAGTTTTGGACTTCCATGATTGAGATTGTAAAGTCTGCTTAGGCAGTGTAGACTGTAGAAGTTCATTTACTTAAACATAGAAGTATATGATGTTGAGGAACAGGAAGTAGGCAAAAGAGTGCCACGAAAAAAAAGGAGTGATAACAACCTTTCAAGAAAGCGGTTACCACACATTCCGCTAAGGCAGATGGTCTAGAGCGTTCTTCGAGTCATAGCACAGGCAGTCTATTTTCGTGAACATATACAGCATATGGGATGTAAAGTTGCGCCGTTATTGATCCTTGTTTCCACTGCAGTCACAATGATGAGAAGCAAGTGTGGCTTACTGCCTTCTGTGTCAGATTGTTTATACGTGCTCGAAAAAAGTTGAACCTTCCAAGTCCGAATAAACATATATCTTCGATTTTTAGTGAACTTTACTCGCTAGCGCAAAAGCCACTGGAATTCACCCATTTTTGCAAACAGGATAAAAGCTTCTTTTCTACTAAGGTGAATCTCTGACTATCCATAAGTCGCAGAATGTATTTTTCCATTAGCGCTCATACCCCGAACATTGAATGGCACACCTCTACTTAGTTGGTATACTTAGTTGGATGAAGGTCTAGTAGAAACGTTAAGTGAATAGATCTGCGTCCAGCATGTGATCCACTTGGTTCCATAGGGAGTATTCGTTGGATGTTGTCAAGCAGTTAACGGTTTATTGGAGTGTCAGAGTGTTGCCAGCTAGGGCATATTTAGTAACCTTCTTACAAGAGTCACAGTTGCTTATGTTCAAATACGTCTTTCAATGGCATCTTTTCATCACAGTATTAATGAATATTGTATGGTACCATATCATCTAGAGAAAGTCCACTTTCGACCACAAGCTCGAACACAATATCTTAATGTTTAACAGTTCCCAAGATCGACTTTCTCTTAACCTCGGCATTGGAATATGAATGTGTCGTTTTCTTGTTCAGCAATCGCGAGGTTTTTAAACAGCATACATTTACTTCCACAGAGAAACACAATACAATACAACGCTAGCTGACGTTTCGGCAGTATCGCCTTCTTCAGAGCCTGGAAGGGTATGCTGATATACAATCTACTAGGCCAAACGCTTCAATAACACTTATATTTTTTTTTTTGACTCTTTGGTAACTACACGATCAACAACTTCTCGAAAAACCCACCGCTTTTTTCGTGACTTCCAATGAGGAAGTTTAGAGCAGCTGATTATAGTCGCATGTGGTTGACGACTGCACCATCCCACATCAAAAATCGATGCGAACGTACGGGATCAGGTCGCGTATGATCTCCAGGCATTCGTCCCTGCTATTCATTGTAGGGTTTTTGGCATTGATCCAAAAAGCCTCTAGGAGTTTTCGCGCTGGTGTTTTGGACTCCTGTGCAAGGATATTGACTTTTACTTCAAAATCGTCTCCGCTATGCTTTTGTATCCTATGCGTGCCTAGTGGGGTGCTTCGTCTT
>UYYA01003907.1:0-69268 GCA_900624975.1 Angiostrongylus costaricensis | reverse complement strand
ACCATCTGAAAATCGAGCAGTTTAGGCACTCCTTTAAGAGAGCCATTAGCTGCTTGATGGACAAGCCATGCATATTTATTCTTCCTTCATGTTCAACAAGAAGTTCGAAGATGGCTTGCATTGCGGAGTCATTCGATACGTTGGTGTACAGTGCGGTAACGTCGAAAGACTCCATCACGTACGCGTTATTGGGAGACGCGTTACGTAGACGTTCCAGGAACATTTGGGTGTTTGTGAGGTGGGCTGGAATGTGGTTAAGCAACTGGGTGAGTATCAGGCTTAAAAACCAGGTTATTCTATCCGTTGGCCCGTCTACACAGCTGATGATTGGTCTAACCTTAAATGATGAAGGATTGGTTGACGCATGATCATCAGGTGATACCAACTTATGTGTTTTAATAAGTAGGTATAGGACGGGACATGTTGGTCTATCGATTTTAAAGTGCGAAATAACCGATGATTTTAAACCCGCAGCCTTTGCCACGTTGACCCATTGGTTGTTTAGTTTTCGGTATTGACTTTTATATTCCTTTTCAGAGGATGGGCGATAGAGAGTAGCATCACTAAGATGTTCCTCTGTTATCTCAACATCCAGCTGGCGAGGGATAACCACGAACTCTCCCCCCTTATCACTAACAGACAATCTTATTGTTTTCGAGTTTATTAATTCTCTAATTTCCCGCTTGCCACATTTTTGTGCGGCTGTAAGGTTAGAGATAAACTTTCTATCGCGGTAGTGATCAAGGGTCTTGAGAACGCCGTCCGAAAACGCGCGGAATTTATATATAAAACGACTATAATCAGCTGTTCTAAACTTCCTCATTGGAAGTCACGAAAAAGCGGTGGGTTTTTCGAGAAGTTGTTGATCGTGTAGTTACCAAAGAGTCTTTCGTCTTTGTGTAAGTGTTATTGAAGCGTTTGGCCTAGTAGATTGTATATCAGTATATCCTTCCAGGCTCTGAAGAAGGCGATACTGCCGAAACGTCAGCTAGCGTTGTATTGTATTGTGTTTTTATGGAAGTAAATGTATGCTGTTTAAAAACCTCGCGATTGCTGAACAAGAAAACGACACATTCATATTAATGTTTAACCTTTATTTACTACTTGTTATCTTATTTCATGGCAGACTTATGTAAAATGCAACTATAAAGATGTAAGATAAAATACTGATGTATGAACTAAACTCGGAACCCCTGGTGAGCTTCGAAAGAAGTTCGAAGTGCCGAAGATTACCCTTTCCGGTGGCTAACGTGTTATCCGCTGCACTAACGAAGCTCTCGATTTGGTTTCTCTCGGCCGTTTTTGTACCACAACGGTGCCATCAGCAATCACTAATCAGCAGGACTGGTCCGAGGACCATAAATCGGGATTCATTCCAGTTTAGCTAGAGCTGTAGTTCGAATCACAATGTTCAACTAATATCTACTATCCGTCATTCTTCATGGCGGACTATTATGTGAAATATAACCTCAATGATGCCATTAAGGCAAAAAACTGCCTACGCGAAAGGCAGAGCAAGTGCTGCGGTGCAGTGGATAGCACGTGGAACCCCGGATGAGGTAGTCACGGGTTCGAAGCTAGCCTGGAGTTCTGCTCATATCTCGGTACCATTGCGGTTGTATTTCACATCATTCCCTGAGATAAAAAACCGATGGCCAATAGATGAGAGTTGAACATTGTGATTCAAGCTAAATCTTAGTATTTTCTACGCAGTGAAGTGCTAAGTTTCAACAGACAACGAATCTCTTGCAAGCATTTTCAGAGAAGGAGTTTAGCTGTTGAAATTGCACTTCATATCACTGTGAATTTCCTGACGACGCTTCTATTCTGTGTAGTCTCGCCGGTTTTAAGGAGTTTTTGTAGACGAGGTATTTTCTGCAAAATTAGCAAACTTATCCTAAAACGAACCAGTCTTGATTCACCATTGAGATAGCTTGTTTCATTATGAAAAGGTGATAGGCTACAGGAGTAACCCGCACCATTTCCTTCTATTAGTCATCCCCATCGACATCGCCCAGTTACTAGAAAAGTATATCCTCAATGAAGAGAGCTGACCCAGAATGGGAACTTAAATATGGGAAAGCAGTTAACCATGTGATGACAATGAGGTAAACTCATTAAGGTTTCTTGAACCCTTTCCAACAAAATCATGTACTCTTCGAACATTTCCAACTTTTCAAGTAATGACGATTGTTTCTTGGCAGAGATATTGGGAACGAGATAGAAAAAGAACGATTTCACATAAGAGCAGCAAGGAAGAATCGCCTTTCTTCACATCATAATTCAATTTTGAGCAAAAACTCAAAGAAGTTGTAATCCATCGGGGGGAGGGGAGAGGGCGGGGCCTACTTTCTATTCAGGTTAATCTAAAATCTATGCGGTAATCTTAGTTCTTCTTCTTTTCCCACTCACTTCATTACGCCCATTGTCTGTTATCAGTTCTAAACATTAATAAATGGATAATAACCCAACCTGGTGACGTCACTACAGATTGTCCATTTATGGCCGTACTGTAGGCAGGAACTGTGTGCAATCGGTAACCAAAACACAATCTGACGTCATGATTCTATCGTTATTCTTTCGTATAGTGCTTCTTCTTATTACTATTATTATAGTTATCGTTGTTACTATTATTATTACTGTTGTTGTTATCGTAATTGTTATTGTTAACGAAGCGCTCGCATGGTGTGGTGGTGAACGCCTTAGCCTCCGGAAAGGTGATAGCGTGTTCGGTCCCCATCGCAGACACCAGTGGCCCGGAGTTTTGCAAATATCACAGCATCATTATGGTTATTGTTGTTGTTCCGTCTTTCTTTCATTATGATCCGACATCACATCTGCTGTGCGGATCTCCGCGTGTTGTTTCGGCTGTTGCTTGAGGATTTCATATTCTTTATGTGTTATGGAATGCTGGTCGAGTCGGTTGCAATCTTGGAGATAACCGAGCTCACGCGTTCTCACGTGGATTGGAGGGTAGCGTTAGGGAGTGGGTCGAACCAGCACCTTGCTTGTTAATGGCTGTATCATTGTTATCACTTCCGCTACTTCCCCTTCCTCCACATTATTATTGCTAATCTATAGTCGCTATATTAATAACGTCCACGAGATATACTAGCATAGTTTTTTTTTTAAGCTTATCAAGAAAGAATACATATTGATTAATCACACCGAGGTTTAGGGAAGGTCGGTTTCGAAATATTACTACGCTTTGTGCTAGCTGATAATACACCGACCTCTGCACGATGTGCGCAATGATGTATGTCCGGAAGAAATACAAGTTGTTACCACCGGACATTGTCATTATATATCCACCATCAGCATCGTGTATAAAAGGGCATCACTGAGTGAGGATGCCTCATTCGAGAAGATGGCTCGCTGAGGAAGATCTGGCTCGACAGGAAGGCGAAGACGCAACGTCGAGGCGAACAACAAGCATGGACCATCGACTCGGATCACCGGCTCTGAGGAAGACGAAGACGTCGAAACGTTAGCCGAAAATAAATATATTTATCAACCTCGTGTAAGCTTATCAAGAAAGAATACATATTGATTAATCACACCGAGGTTTAGGGAAGGTCGGTTTCGAAATATTACTACGCTTTGTGCTAGCTGATAATACACCGACCTCTGCACGATGTGCGCAATGATGTATGTCCGGAAGAAATACAAGTTGTTACCACCGGACATTGTCATTATATATCCACCATCAGCATCGTGTATAAAAGGGCATCACTGAGTGAGGATGCCTCANACAGGAAGGCGAAGACGCAACGTCGAGGCGAACAACAAGCATGGACCATCGACTCGGATCACCGGCTCTGAGGAAGACGAAGACGTCGAAACGTTAGCCGAAAATAAATATATTTATCAACCTCGTGTAAGCTTATCAAGAAAGAATACATATTGATTAATCACACCGAGGTTTAGGGAAGGTCGGTTTCGAAATATTACTACGCTTTGTGCTAGCTGATAATACACCGACCTCTGCACGATGTGCGCAATGATGTATGTCCGGAAGAAATACAAGTTGTTACCACCGGACATTGTCATTATATATCCACCATCAGCATCGTGTATAAAAGGGCATCACTGAGTGAGGATGCCTCATTCGAGAAGATGGCTCGCTGAGGAAGATCTGGCTCGACAGGAAGGCGAAGACGCAACGTCGAGGCGAACAACAAGCATGGACCATCGACTCGGATCACCGGCTCTGAGGAAGACGAAGACGTCGAAACGTTAGCCGAAAATAAATATATTTATCAACCTCGTGTAAGCTTATCAAGAAAGAATACATACTAGCATAGTGTTCGTTTGGGATAAAGATTGTTGATGGCGAGAACTGGCTCAAAGTTGGGCTTTTCCATAGTTTATCACTGTTCGTAAATACTTGTCTTTCCTTATTGAGGCACCACCACTTATGAAAAACGAGTTGTCAGAATTGCCTGACTTCAAATTTTTGCATAAGGGAAATTTAAAAGAAAAATCAGAAGGACTAATTTTCTGTCACCTGCTAAACCGGGAAGCAGTTACGCAGCAGTTTTGACACCTACCTGGTCTCCGCGAGGGTGGTTTTGATCTTAGATCCAGCATTCCTTCGGTATTCTCCAGGTTATTTCTTGGGATATGCAGGTGAAAATTATAAAATTTAGTGCAAACAAGTTAAGGTCATCACCGTCCGAGTTTTATTTCACCGTAGGCATGGTTCGGCACGTTGGTTTCCTTTCCGTACGGGAAGGGTGGGTGTGGCGTAGTGGCCGGAGGCGCCATGCAACACATGGGATCGATCTCGCACGCTAATCCCACCAAACTCTCCATCTCTCCGGGGTGGGCAGATTGGTACGAGACTTGTGTGGGAGGATAGCACCACTGACTCGATACGTCCGTAGGTCAACGCGAGTTATTGCAACGGCCAGATATGCATTCAATCACCTCCAAACGATGCTTAATGAAGTCGAATGCATGGCCCACCCCTCAAGATTTATCAACCCCGAGAGCTTTGTCTTCTATCCTTTAAGGAAAGAGTATTATGTTGTTCCAGTTTTTTAATTGAAAGCATCATGATAACCCACGTAATGTTCTTGAAGACGTGTTAGCTCCACGTAACCCATATCATGTTTCAAAGCATGTGAGGATTTCTCCGATCTGAAATCCTATCCAATTGATTTGATCTCAAGTTGACCACATATTTTCCAGATCACATAAAATCTTAAAATTAGATAAAAATAAGTCTTTTATATTCGTAGTCTCTCATCTTTTAAGAAGCTGAACCATTCATATATTAACGAGCTGTGGAACAATTCGTAATATGCGATTTTCTCTTAGGACGAATTAGATGAAGGATAGGACAGCGCGGTTCCAGAGTACTTTTGGAGAGTTACCAACAGTTCGAGTGTTTTGTCCGGGTAGAGTCAACCTGATAGGTTAGTGGACTAAGTGCGTTTGGTCTTATTTTTTCTGCGTACACGTTTAAATACACGGAAGAGACATCTGACTTTTCCTGAACGGAACGCTGCGTTGGTCAGTCTGCGGACTGCATCGCACATTCTTACGTGGAGCGGCTTCGATATCTGGAAAACGATCTTCATATTTCTGTTGAACCGGACTAAACATCTTCTGTAGGTATAATCGTATGAATACGTGCGCAGATATATTTTCCATGTATACAAACGGACTCGGTCAAATGAACAGAAAAAGGCGCTCCAAGGTCGCGTGCCATAAATCCTTCGTATACTCCAGCTGAAATCCATGAGCTGCCTATGTTTACTGTTTCATGGAAAACCCTGTAACTTATGAGACTAATACAAAGAGCTTGCTGGTCCTGGTGCTTACTGAGCTGGTCAAGTGCCCGACAAAGAGATATAAGAGTTCGTTGGTTTTACTCGACTCATGGTTCGATTAACAGGATTATAGGTCATTTCTAACAATACGAAACCCTTGTAGACTTTTCTGCTAATGGAATTTTGTAGGAGAGCATATTGATTATCATGGTTATGGTGTTTTACCGATAGCAATCAAGGATGGCACAGAGATTTTGGCTGCTCCAAATGGCAGAAAGGAAATCCGCATCACAAACGCGGACAACCAGTATCAGTAAGTTTTGCTCTTGTTTTACTAGGAGTACTGTAGATGGATTTCTCGGTAATGCTTCTTGTTTTGATATTGCGAGAAAAAGTTCGCTAAGGGAGTGCGTTGTCGAGCTCCCTTCAGTTTGGGTTGGTGCTTGTCCACCGAAATGGTTCGACTATATTCTTTGTGGTTGGAAAGTTATACTAAACAAATTGGGAGTTGAACAAATAGGATTCGACTTGCTTGTACATGGTAAGAACAGATAGTTCCCTGTTTTTTATATTTTAGTGATACCCAAAACTAAGTTGTATGGATGCCTAAACCAATAGATAATAGGACTTTAAAGATCTTTTTCCATTGTTGGTGCATAACCCGACTAAGATGCTTTGTTAACAACCAGATTACAGAATTTTCTTCTTCGAGGTTCCATCCCACCTTCATCCGGTCTGTCAAGCAGCTCGTCATTGGTGTGTGCGGCTGCACTCACCACTTGGATGATTCACACAGGCAAAATTTTCGAGGGCATTACACGGTGTGTGCTTAAACGGTAAACGGTTATTGTTGTGGCATTGTTACTGCTACCACAATGATACCGAGATATTTGCAGAACTGCGGGCCGCAGGTGCCTGCGGTGGGAAGCTAACTGGTTTCATTTCCGATTTGGACTCCACAGATCAATCCCGTATTGCTGTTGGCAGTGCTAGATAGAAAACTAGCTGAGAGAAAGGTGATACGAAGGACCCGCATGATGTGATGGTCAACGCGCTAGCCCCCGCAAAGGGTAATAGCGTGTTCGATCCCTACCGCAGACACCTACGGTCGGAAGTTTTGCAAATATCTCAGCATCATTGTAGTTGTATCACACAAAATATTCTGCCCTGAAAAATTGTAGCAGGCAGTAAATTAAAAGTGAATATAGCTTCTGCTTTTTTTCTGAATCTCTTCACATACCTTTGAAAATTACATTTTATCAGTGAGGAGCTAGCCGATTTATGCGCAGTTGGGGAACGCTTCATCGGCACTCAAGGAGGAGGAATGGACCAAGCTGTCCAGGTATATATTTGCGTGTACTGTGAGCTTTTAAAGAAAGCGCATACCTTGGGGAGCATTTTCATTTCCTTCTAGATTTTGGCCGTGGAAGGTGGTGCGGTCCGAATCGACTTTGAACCTCTACGGTCTCGTGTTATTCCTCTGCCCAATAATGCTTCCTTTACGATTCTGCATTGTGGAGATACACTCAACAAGGAAGTTGCATTTATTGTCGCCGAAAATTCTTTCATTTATTGTTAGGTTACAGGCGGCCACTTCAGACTACAATGAACGAGTTGTAGAGGGGAGACTGGCTGCCAAGGTATAATTTATGCACCGCTGTCTTTCGTATTTTTCTCAGTAGTTTAAGTTACCCTTTTAAGCGATCTGAGAGTTATGAGTGTTCCTATCTTTTAGCGTAATTGTGCGAGCGGGCTTCGGCATATTCTCCATTTTTCGGAGTTTTGTTGGTTTAGCCATTGTATTTCCCTGGAGTTCCGAGGTCAGCCTGGTCAAAGTCTACCCCAGGTAGTCATCACCACCACACGCAGTCGCCGCCCTTGTGGTTCAGAGGGAGATTTGCCGTATGCGACTAGTTTGATACCAGGATGGTGGTGAATGCTGGTATTGATTTACTCTTGGGTGGGCTTCCTAAAGGAAATGCCGGACTTGATCTCAACTTGAGAGGCCTTGCCGGAGGATTAACCCCGGCTGTACATCGCCAATTCGATACCCAGGAACACCTCCCAGTAACGACGAGGCGGTAAACCGTTTTGAGGTAGCTTAATTGTACACTATATAATTGCGCTGAGCACACAAAGATGTATTCTCCTGTGTTGTCCGTATCTACCTATTTTTTCCTCAAATTATTATTTGTAAGATATAGATATTCATGTGTTTCCTCTAATGTTGTCTACTCTTTTTTGCTTCTCTTTAGTTTCTTCTGAAGGTCTTCGGTAAAACGTCGATGTCTCAATCTTGGCGATTGAAGGACGTTCAGGTACATAGTTGGTTAACAGCAACTGCTTAAAGATCACAGTCTAGTAACCTAAATAGGTGTAGATAAAATGAATATAATGGACGACGTTCAGTCTCCTTTTACATTACTATTTGCTCAAAAAAAATACGAACAAAATTACTATTAGCGTTCTCGTTTTATCTATGTGCAATCTTAAGTATTTAAGCCGTGATTCGATAATTTAAGGAAATACTTGGTAAGTCACTCAAGGAAATGTTGACTGTGTGTGACGAACTGCCTGAAGAAGCGACGCGAGAGCGACTGGAAGAGGTTTTAGGAAAAGAAGTAGTTATGGCATGCCTCAGTTCGAATACAGAGCATTGTAAGTTTGAGCTTCATTCAGTTGCTTCGGAATTGTCAAGTAAAAAAAGAAGTGTTGTTGGCTTTTGTGTCTAACAAAATTCCTTGTTCCTGCCAAAATTCCGATATTTAAAATTTCTTCGTGGAAAGAAAACCAGTACAAAGTGGTTTACCGAGCGCATCAAAATGAGACTTAGATAATTAAGTGAGATCGTTCAAACTACGCGCAAGAGCTCATCATGTCTACAGTGAGGCCCTTCGAGTTGATCTGTTCGAGCAGGCATGCAGGAAGGGAGATCTTTCCAGTATGGGGAGATTGATGTATGACAGTCATGAGAGCTGCAGAAAGGTGAGCACAATTTTAACTTTTAAGAGGATAATGGTTTTATCCGCACACTTTTTGAAATTCAGCCTGTTGTAATCACTTGTATGCCTTCAAGTTTAGGAAGTAGAGTTTTGTGACTATCAGTCAAAGTTAGGAAGTCGTTATTAGCATATATGCGAGTACTCTTACTTGTGTTTATTAATATAGAGGCGACCACGCCTAATGCGACGTGCTGGTCGCTTCTGACCAAGTTTAATTTTTGACCCTGGGAGGTTTGTATTAGAAATTTTGCCCGAAGATGAAGAGTTATTTTGAACCATTAAAGTGTTGAAAATAACTTCAAGGATCGCATCGTTTACTACTTCTGTATTAGTAGCCCATCGATTAGAAAAGTATGGCAAAAATTTTTGTGCAGAAAAAAAGAGGAATTTTACGCACTGAAATCAATGCGTATAGTCGCCTATGTATTAAAGTAATATTAGTAGTGATTTGTAAGCTGTGGTTGAGTCCCCACATATGTCGCTATCATTATGGTTTCTGTATTTCAGAACTACGAGTGTAGTTGTGCATCACTTGACAAGTTGGTTGAGGATTGCCGCAGTGCTGGCGCTTATGGCGCACGCCTTACAGGTGCTGGTTGGGGTGGGTGCGCTGTCGCACTTGTCAATGCCTCCCAGCCTATTGATCTGGGTGGAAAAGTGCTCTTCCTTAGTGAACCTTCAGCTGGTATTGCTGCAAATTTCCTTTAAAACGTAGTATCTGATCGAACTGTTCTCAATCATGATACCCACTTTTCCTGGTTTTCATCCACTTTTTTTCTATCCTGAAATATAATACCGTATCTTGTATGATGATCCAACGATGTGTTCGTTTAACTTCTAAAGAACATGGCCATGAATACATTTCCTTTCAACAAACCGCTTCCATGGAGGACCGAGCTAATTAACGATCTTTTGCAGAAGGCAAGTTGTACAGGACAGTTCAGGAGACAATATGTGTGCTGCTTGTCTTCGATATTGCCACGTTGAGGTTTTGTGGTTTCTTCAGTATGAGCAACAGACTTTGGTAGTCGAACCTTTATATGACCATACAAAAATAATAACATGAGAAGAATAACAAATGTAGAAGGTTTATACTGGATAAAGAAAGGCTTTAATGCATCAGTGACCAGAGCAGTGTGCAAATAATGTAGTGCGAAGGTAATAAGGTTTATGTAAATGATTAGTTGACTGGATCTTACTGCATGAAGTAAGGAAACAAGAATAAGGTGAAAACTATAATAACATTGTGAAAGTGGATGGAAGGATGACTAGTAATGCTGTCTATGTTCCTCATGGGGTTGGTGGAGTCAGTGCGATGAAGCTTTAGAGTTCCTCAGTTAGAGCAGTCAGATGTGGGGCGAATGGAATCCAGTATTAAACTGGACCACATGTATAGTTTCGAAAGAAAGTACATTAGGTAGCGCTGTTAGAAAAGGTGTTTGCACCTTCCTAAATTATTTCTACATTTGGTGTAAAGACAAAATTGCGCATAGAACAAGAGAGTATTCTCTAGGAAGGAGTACAAAAGCAGTTTCTATGTAACCACAATGTTGCTTAGATATTTGCAAAACTCCGGACCGCTGGTGTCTACGGTTGGGAGCGAACATGCTATTACCCTTTCCGGGGACTAATTGGTTCACCACCAGACCATGCGAGTCTTTCGTTTTGACTGTCTATCATCCGTCTTATTGACCTATTGGCGCTATAAGCAATCACCTGTCAACGGGATTGATCTGGGGAGCACAGATTGGCGTGAACCTAGTCGAGCTGGAGCTATCTCTATATAGATAACGGAAATTGAAAAGCTATCAAGAGAACTGAATACAAGTGGAAAACATGGAAATCAAAAGTATAGAGGGCTCTTAGAGCAATAAAGAGGGAAGTAGGACGGAAAGAGAATGGATGTGGAGGCCAACATTTTGAGGTAAATCTTCCCTAGAGGATTTTCTTTCCATGCGTTTAGGTTATAACAGCTCTAGATGGCATGTGGTTTTTTTCTCTTAATCGTGTTGATATAGAAGATTTGGAACGTTTTGACCACTGAAGTGCCCAAAAGCCAGGATGAGTGCTGTCATCTAATGGTAGTAGCGAGGGCATCGATCTATCGAGCTGGTCCTGAAGACCTCAAACCGTTTCTCAGTGCTCAAAAAACGGCACCATAGGTTGGGAAGTTAGATTTTCGTACTAGAAAAATATTCTCTTACGGTAAAAGTTGCGCAGGATAAGATTATATCTTTGTAAAGCGTGAAATAAAGCGTTAGAATTTGATAATGTGATAAGAGGATTGTGAATTCCTATGCGATTCAATGAGCGCGTGTGTGCAGGCACCCTGCAATATAAATGAGTTCGGTCCGCTTACCGCCAGTCATTGTAAAGGATAGGTATGCATTCAATCACCTACAACGACGCTTAATGAAGTCGGATGCATGGTGCGTCTCATAGATTGGTCAAAGCCGAGAACTTTATTCTTTATCCTTTTATACAGTTCGAAGTTACCTTGTCAAACAGTTTTAGGGTGTCATTTTACCCTTTGAGATTTGAGATAGTTTCTGTATAATGTTTGATATCCCAGAACGTCCTTCTTATATGTTTTAAAATGTCTTATTGATCTTTCACATTAAACTACGTCGAAATGTTGTGTTGAAAGGCACCGTTTTGAAAACGAAGTGAAAAGGAGCAATAAAAGCCGCTTCACAGCTGGCCTAACAACGACATGTGGTGGCTTACCGATGTATTAAGTCAGTTTTTTTATCTTCTCCAGAGAATTATGGTGTCATTAAGGCCGAAGTACGGGATTGGACTAACAACGATGTCCGTTCAATTTCCATGGCAAGGTATTATGTGAAATACAACCACAATTATGGTAAAATATTTGCAGAACCCAAACCTCATACCAGATTTAAACCTACGACTACCCTTTGCAAGGACTCCCGTGTTACACACTTCACTACTGAGATATCCAGGCCGTCACTGTCTACGCAGTTGACGAATAGAATATGGCTACGACTACAATTCGTCTTCTGGTGAGAAAATGGCATTCATCAAGCGTAACAATAAGAGCGGAGCAGCATGGAGCTGTTGTTGTTGTATTGTGCTTGTCCGACTGAAGTCCGAGCATCTTATGAAGATAAATTTTGGAAAGCTTACAACATAACACTAGTTTTTTGGCCAGTTTGATCAAAAGTTTTGCTTAGTACTCGACTTTAGGTAGAAAGCAGGAAACAGAGCCAGTTAATTGAATTGAAAAGCCCTCTGGAGCAAATATAGGTATCTTTGCTCGTTTCTGGTTTTTTGGAACTACAAGTCATTCTTTTTTGCTGAGACCTAAATAAGGACCTGAAAAATTTAGCAATTAAGAATTGGCGAAAATTCATTAATTTAGCATTTTCCTGTTTGGATCGTCACAATGACTTTCGTAGATGAAAACGCACTAGTGCGGGCTCTGTCACTTCCCGGATAAACTCACCTAGAATCTAATGGACATGGTGTTTGTTCTCAGCTCAGATCTTTAACAGGAATTGTTCTGAATAGGAAGTGACTCCAATCAACTGCAAATATTGGAATTCTGTGTTATTTCTGAAGCAGCTTCGTCCTCATCAATTTATTCTGTTATTCTTCAAACAATGTGAGGTATCTCCAAAGTAAAGTTTAGGGTACAGGAAGTTGATAAATAAAGGCAGTAAGTAAGAGCTTAACATTGTGATTTCGACAATAGCCTCAGCTTAACGGGGTTCATTGCCTATTTGGGCTCCTCAGATCAAAGCCATTAACGGGTGATTGCTGATGGAGCCAATCGATCGATTGTGGTTGTACCACACATAGACTCTTACTGTGAAAAATTGCAATATGTAGTAAATAAAAAGTTAACATTGTTGATAAATTGACAAAAAGTCCAGAAGACCGATAGGGAACTCAAGACGATGCAAGTGTTTTCAACGGTGACCTACTAGGGTGGAAATGATTGTAGTGCACTCCAGTAAGGTATATTAGTAGCTGGATAGGATCAATGGATTACTAAAAGATAACCGTGGACTTTACTATTCACCGAAGAGCCTGCCACTATGAATGAGAACCTCAGAAGCGATGTAAAATCTGTTGTGGGATAAATGTTTGCTGAAAGTCTGCCATCCATACACTCGAGTAATGCAGACAAGTTACCTAATTCTTCTTCTAAATAATTTGCGTAGAGGAAGCAAATCGCATTTATCACTTGTCGAAATCAAGAGCGCATTAGAGACCAACAAATTCCTAGTGTAATGGCGTGTTGTGCTCATCTATTATTCAACCGAGTATTTCGGAATAGTTGAAATAACCCGGCAAAAAGTATTGATTTAGTTAGCGATTCGAATACAGAAATGGTTCCGTTGAGTAGAAATCATTGAGTTTAATTCGAAACCCCTTCCTTTGTCCTCCGTTCCCTGTTGTCGACACTTCTCATTTGCCCGATCGATTAAAGACAACTAAACTTAGTGAACCGGAAAATTTCATGAAGACAACCAAATGGTTGAACTTCGCCTGTCGCGATATTTGTTTCCTGTTCTGCACCCTTAAAATGTGTTCTTATAAGTCCAGTGAACTGCCACCAATCATTATTTTATATGAAACTTAGAATAGAACTGTTATTGGCAAATACTGTTCCCAAAAACAGCTTTCAAAATCTGAAATACACAAAACGATTGCTTGAATGAGTGCCGTCATAATCGTTACATCACCGATATATATCGCAGGTAATGGATGTCTATGCTCTCAACGGACCCTCATCGTATAGTTGTCGGAATAGCCTTTCAGTTCCAGAGCAGTGGTTCAGACAGTTAAGAATTGTACTGTATTTGTAAAACTATTCAGTTTATACATGAGCACATTTAAACGGCAATCACTTTCGATTTCTCTTAGATTTTCAATGATTCGTTATCACATCTACTGTGCCGATCGCAGCACTTCTTGTATTCGATTCGTTTTCCTCGATTTCATTGTCTATAATGATCCTCGAATGATTCACATCTGGGTTTTGCTGCTACTTGAGGATCCTGTCTTCCTTCTGTGATTGTCGTAGAATGTTACTTTAGCCGATTCTCTTTGTATTCGTTATGATAGCCGAGCCAAGATGCTTCCACCAGGGCTGGAGGACAACGTTGAGGAGTCGAACTGTGTCGAACTAGAACATTGCTTCCTGATCGATGGAATCAATAACCACCGTGCTACTCCCCAATGGCCATCATTAGTTTTAGCATCTCAGAGCTCAAGCTTTCAATTTGCTCGAGTCGTTCACTTGTTTTCAGAGTTTGTTTATTCATGAAACGTCCACGTATGCGCATATGACGGTACTCTATCGCATAGTTTTTGGTTATACGAAAATTCCATGAATCGATATCGTCCGTTTTCAGTTTTAAACTTTTAATGATTTATATACTATCGCAACCACAAAAATACGGAGCTATGAGCAAAACCCAGAGCCTCATATAGGTTTCGATTCCATGACTATCTTTTCTGTGGGTTCACATGCTATGCACTCCATCAATCGAAGTCCTTGCATCAACTTGGTGATAGCACGCTTAGAGTAAAAGACCGACTGAAAGAAAGGCAAAGCAAGGGACTCGATTTCTGTGATGGATTAGACACGAGCCCATGAAAAGAATAATGGCACGTGTGATGCGCTCGTGAGGTTCCGAGTTGTGCTCACATCTCAGTATGATCGTGGCTGTATTTCACATAATACTCTGCTATGAAAAAATGGCATGCAGCAAGTGAAAGTTACACATTGTACCATCATATATTTTCAGTCCACAATAGGATTAATGATTATACTAAATGTTTTAAATTCGTGAAATTATTACGTTAACAGCTTTGCTCCAACTCTTTAATCATGTCCAAGTTGTTAAAAAGGAACAATTTTTGGCGATTTTCTTGAATTCTATGGAAATAATAGTCCACGATGATATAAGACTCTCACTATGAAGGTTACTGCTCGAAAATTCGTGCTCAGTATTCGGAGGAGGTTTTCGTACCATGACGCTCCAGTGGAATGTCGGTCTCTGCAGGTGGTGTGAAAATGATACATGTCGATTTAAAATTTGCCCTTTAGCGGCAATTACAAAACTTGGTTCATTCATTCACCCACCACAATTTCAGGGAGATTTTTCTCTACAACTCTGACTCTGGTCGTCCTCTCTGACCACTTAGTTGCAGCCCAAGCATTTTGACCAACACCCAATTTCGAACGCTTGCAATAAAATCCTGCGATTTAGTTATGTTTTTTCAAAACTCTCATTTTAGCCACAATGTTGCTGAGATATTTGCAAAACTCCGGACCGTAGGTGTCTGCGATGGAGAACTAACGCGCTATTACCCTTTCTGGGAGCTAACGCGTTCACCACCACACCATGTGGGTCGCTCGTTCCTCCTATCTTTCATTTTAACGTTTTAGGAGACCAACGAATATTGGAAGCAAAACGATTGTCCGAATGAAAAGTTTCTGAGAACTATTGTGAAGTTTCTGGAAGAAAGATTTCGTTTGATATCACAGAACTTTTGTAAGGCACATTTTTGCTGGCGACAGGAATTCCAAAGACTACTGAAGGAAAATTGAGAGGTATGAATCTTGGAGCAAAAGCGGCTGGAAGCCAGGTCGCCTTCGTGAGAAGCTTATCAGATCTACCCTTCAATTTGTAAGTGGCAATTTATGCGGTCGTGTTTATAGCAGCACGAACACAAGCAAAAGGAAACCAGCTAGGCTATAGGTCCTCTGCTAAAGCAGTTGTTATCTAGAGATTCTGATCGGTTAGAAAATCTCCATTGTTCAATAGCTCAGTATTTTATTATATTGCTATTATTTATTATTATTATTACCACATTTAATTTATTATTATTATTGATTAGACGAATCATCTTCGTAGAGTCTTAGTTGCTCTGTTTACTGTTCCTCATGAAAACCATCACTTCTTTTTATTCTCCGAGCTTATGTGAAGCTATAGCTTCTAAACTATTTTCCACTTCAGATGTGAACAATTAATAGCAAATTCAACTCCGATCGACGAACAATGTCGCGTCGCTAATCGGACGTGATAGGATGTGCTCATTTCGTTCGCACCAGCAGCAAAGACAGTCATTGCTTTTTCTCAGTGACTGATTCCACAAGATTTTTAGATTTTCATTCCTAAGAGAGAAACTTCAATTAGCGTTAGCAGAAATGATATTCATTTCTTCGTGGAAGTTGCCTTGATTTTTTTCCGAACACCTCCATCTGACTTTGGTATGAATAACCAACCTTGTTCTGCTGATAAGCTAACATACGGTTGTTGCAAAACTTTGCAGTACCTTTCTTCAGTGGAGTAATAATTTGTTGTACTGCGTTATTACTCGTCATATGGGTCTTCGTAATCTTGGCATCGAATTGAATTCCGTGCGGTGGAATTCCGAGACTTTCTTTTTCTAAAAGTTCTGATAGAAGCGAAGGCAGTGAAAGCTTGTCATAGTAAAGTTTTGTGACAGCCTTCGTCTCGGACTCCCATATCTCCCATATCGCAGCATATTGAGTTCGATTTTTGTCACGTCTTACCTTCACACCTCAGGTTTTCTGCGGAACTGGTACATACGAGCCGGTAAAAGGCAAATCCAAGAATATCGATTGCTGGATCAGCAACAATCAGGTCAGCTGCCCAACACTTTGGTGCCGAAAAACCGAACCACTCATACAACCGGCAGCGCTACTGCGTTCGCCGGCGATATGGAGACGCTTTCGTCAAGCTGTCGGCCGCCTGCCGATGTCCTTGTTCCCGAATATTCCGTGGTTGAATACAAACACGAAGCAAAAATATAGAATTAGTCCGTATCTCACATCTTTTCTCCGGGCTTTTCTCTCATTGTATGCTTTTTCTCATGCTTCTTATTTTTGCTGGATTCGAGCTCAATGAATTGACTATCTTGCATTGTTGTTTTATTCCTCACTGTGTTTATGTTTTTTTTAACTATCTAAATGGCGTACCATCTTTCCTTCCGAATCATACCCTCTAAGTCGTGCAGTTGAAATATCCACTCATTAAAATCATGAAAAGGTCACGAGCCTTCTTTATAATCTCTTCTAGCAGTCTATCGCTTTTCCGATCAATCAATCATCATTTTTGCATCATCGATGGCTTAAAGGATTAAAACAATCTATTAAAAGAATTTCTACTGCTGTAATATTGCTTTGTGTATGAAGGCAACACAGCCACGAGATGACGCGAACAACTCATCCTGTTGAGTTCGTTGCAAAGTGGTGGATGTCTGATGTAATAAAAATCTCAGCTATTCGTTTTCTTTAATGATGCTGAGATGTTTGCAAAACTCCGGACTGCAGGTGGATGCGGTGGGAAACGAACGCACTATTGTCCTTTCCGGGGAGAAACGCGTTCACCACCACACCATGCGGGTCCTTCGCTTCGCCTGTCTCTCAGCTAGTTCTATCGATGTTTTGCCATCAGCAATTACCCGTTAGCGAGATTGATCTGGGGAGCCCAAATCGGCAACGAACCCAGTTAAGGCTAAGGCAGCAGTCATAATCACAATTTTAACTCATTATTTACTGCCCGCTCTTTTTAACGACAGGGTATAATAATGCGAAATATAACTTTAATGATGTTGAGATATTTGCGGACCGCAGGTGTCTGCGGTGGTAAACGAACGCACTATTGTCCTTTCCGGGGAGTAACCCGTTCACCACCACACCATGCGGGTCCTTCGTTTCGCCTGTCTCTCAGCTATTCGTTTTTCGTCTCTACACAATTTTGGTTATAGTCACTATATTCCAAAGATGACTGTCCTCCAAGTGACGTTATTGGGCGGACCACCATGGGGATTACGTCTTGGCAGTGATGAAGAACTCCGTCCCATTGTCTCGAAGGTAGGTCAACAAGGATGTTTTTTTACATTTCTTTATAAAGATAAAAGGTAACGCTCTTGGCATTGATCTATCGCTGAGAGATGCTCCATGCATTCGACTTCATCAAGTATCGTTTGGGAGTGATTAAATGCATATCTGGCCTTTACAATGACTCGCGGTGGCCTACCAATGTATCGAGTCAGTGCCTGCTATCCTCCCTAACAAGTCTGGTACTAATTCGCCGACCCGCGACCGACGGAAGGCTTGGCGAGCCACGGGACCAGGGATTGATCCCATCCGTGTTGCAGGGCGCCTCCAACCACTGCGTCACACGCGTCCTGCACCCGTTTAATCAGCCGACTTTGAGAAAATGTTTAGTGTATAGGATTAGGATAGAAGTACCCTAAGTAATCTTCTTTCATTACAACTGTTTTTGAACTACAGTGCTTTGAACGAAGTTCTTATGCATTGTGGATTCTCAAGTGTGTCAGGAAGAAACGATATCCATTACAAAGTAAAGTCTGCTGAAGACAAGTTTCCTGACCTATACAGTCTTGCACAAAAGTAAACATGAAGAAGCGAACTAAAAGTATGTCAGCATGGACATTGAAGGAGGCTCCACTAGGGTGATCTAAAGGCTTCATTATTGCCCGCTGTGGAGAGTAACGATGTGTGGCACAGTGATATCCGGTAATACACACGTGGGCGTTGGTTCAATATTCTACACCGAGCAAATCAAACCATCCATTCCTCTGGGGTCGGCAAATTGGTGCCCGATTTGTTTGAGGAGATAAAAGGCGCTCAATATATGACTAGGGCCTGTCATCGTACAAACCAAATCTCCACTAAATCATCTCTACGAATGGAGTGAAATGTACGACACATCTTTATTGGCTAGATCCGAGAGATTTGGTCATAGTTTATTAACCAGTTAGTCTATCAACGTGCTGTTAACAGATGTTGAAGAATGGTCGAGCTGCTTGTGCCGGTGTTCGGGTAGGAGACGTGCTGCGCTCCGTGAACAGCAGGCCGGTGCTGACATGCAAACAAGCCCACACTCTGATGCAAAAATCACACGGGAAACTGAAACTGGGAATCGTCAGGTAGGCGAACAACATAGTTACTGCACTTCGTCGTCCATGATTTTTGTTTCAAGTCTTTCGGCCGTTCTCTTATTTGCATATCTGATGACGAAATCCTCTTCGTTATTCATTTCTGAATTTTTCTGCGCTAACTTCAGGTCATGTGTTTAAGTCAATCAATACAAGGTTAAGTTACAGTATGAATACACCCCGCCCAAATAATTACACTAATGCTCGAGTGAACAAAATAAAAGTACTGAGTGAAGTGGCGGCTGGCAGAAACTCGATGTTGCAATATTTCTCTAGGAAGGACATTTTTCTGCAAAAGATCCTCCGTTTCCTCTTCGTTTCTGTAACCCATTACTTGTGTTCTTGTTTAGGGATGTATTTCCATCTTCGAGCAAACGCGTGTTTTCAAATCTGCTCTTATTTTCTTCTCGAATGTAACAATTTATGATCTATTGATTCTGAACATTATATTTGCCAATATAAGTAACCAAAAGCATTCTTTTCAATTGATTCACTTGTTGAATCTATTAGTCATGATAGACTGAAAAGGGAAAAATTGTTAAGACTGTGCAGTTTTCAGGCTTAGTTTTTTGTTCTCACTTTTAGAAGCTCTGCTGGTGGTTCATCTGCGCCCACACGCTTTCGTGGAGACGTGAAAAGGTAGCGAAGTGCTTCTCGTGGTTCCGAATTCCCCCTATAACTGAAATTCACTGCAAACTATCTTTTAGCTCGTATGTGGGGAATCTGAATATCCTCTCAAGCAATCCCCGCAATTCTCGTGAGAAGAGTTTTCGACTCGATTTGGAGGCTGTTCGAGGAGCAACTAAGGTTTCTCAACAGTTTTCTTCTTTTGAAAAACTTATGTTGTCATATACTACTTAGTAAAGAAGCCTTTGGTGGTTCGGAAGTTTTTGTCTGGCCTAGCATTCACTACCGATATTTTCCTTAAAGCTTATTACGGTCATACTTTTCGAAAGTTCTGTAACAATTTGCACTAATTGCACTAAGAATCATCCGTGTAGCATATTCTGATCTAGCCAGTCTATGCTTCATTCCGATGTTTTAAACACATTATTGATTGGCTACTCGGATCCACTACTTCGTTTTCAGCTAAAGCGTCGTTTTTTCGAGGAACAAGTCGCGAAAAGTAGTGTGACCGATCGATTACTAGCAAGGAAAATTCAGCTTGGCATGTTGCAAAGTGTGTTCGCTTTCTGGTGATTCAGTGCTGACTTATTATGTTTGTTTGTAATTCATGAACAGATGGAGCCCCAAGTGAAAGCACAACCGGCTACGACAGCGTTGAAGCGGATTTCGCCGGCGGCAGGAGCAACGCGACCAGCTCGCGAACGTCACCAAGGTTCGTTGTCGAACTCTAAACAGCACCTCAATAACGGTAGTAAAAGAGCAGAGCACAAATCGCAAAGAGTGGTTATGGGAGAATTGGCCTGTAATATAATAATCATATTGTTATTAGTATTCGTATTGTGGACCTTAATTTAATCGTTTTTCTTTTCAAGAATACCTGTCCTTTCGTGTTTATGAGAGTGGGTGCAGGAAACGCAGCACTTAGAGATACTGTGCAATGAACGCATATTCATTAGCTCGATACCCGCTCTAGGCCAAAACTTTCCCGCAGTGTTCACAAAGATCGTCATAGGCAATAAAAACCAGTAAATCTCTCCCTGAGAACAAGGGCGTGGGAAACTCAGTGGTTGGAATACCGTTTACCACTCACCACACCTTGTTCCGACCGTGCCCGAGGCAACCAGGCTTCTCATTTCCAAGAGTCTATAAATTGCTATCGCCCTTGTGCAGGACAAACTCCCTTTGATTCAAAGGCCGTTGACTGTTTCTATGGTGAAGATCTGAGAATTGTTTCGCAGAACTATCATGGGATTCCAGGAGAATCAATTCAACCAACATTAAATGAAATTCGTGAAAAAGACAAGATCGTCAAGTAGCAGCCTAATTCACACGCAAAATCTGAAAACCTTCGTGGATGCGATGCAATGAACCGAATGAAAGAAGGACTGTGATCCTGCAGGGACCGTCATACGTTTAAATAAGATACATCAATTAGACCTGATTACATCGAGTAAATTATGTACTACTGGCGAAATGTGGTTGTGGTCCCATCACTGAGTCATAGGCCATTAGATCTACAGATGGATCAATAGATATAGTTATAAGATAGTTATAATTACCGTATTTTAATAGCAGAGGACGAACTTTACTTTTTCGTCTTACTTACAGCGCTTAAAAATAGGAAACATTCCGGTGGAGTATACATTTTTCTACATACAAATGCGGAATACCTTTTTTTACATCCTTTAGAGGGCAAATGGACCCATCAAAAAATTCAATAGATTTCTCATATTCAGCAAATCAGCGAAACAAAGTTTTGAGGTTTTGGTAGACGAATGTCACTCGCATCCTTGATAGATATGCAAACCACTTAGAGGCCAGACCGATGCATCGAACTAAAGAGGTGTCATCGTGCCAGCAAACAGAGTTAAAGTCAAGAGGCTCCGAACAACAGATGCTTAATCTCCATGCCATAGACGGAAAATAAGAATTCAAAAAGTCTATCAGGTTCCGCTAACGAAATCATAGACCCATTTGCGATATAATATGTCTGCTTTTTAAAGCGTGATGTCATTCTTTTCCTGCTTCTTTCTTTTCTTTTCCTTACTTTTTCTTGATTGTCGTAGGGTTAGCGAGTTCCTTCCATTAGCAATAGATAGTTGGTAGTCATGCTTTGGGGGAGTGGGAGAGCTCGTAAAATGTAAATTATTTATTACTGTCAAGGTCTACTGAAAGTCGATCATTTGATGTATTAATGGTAATCACTATTCAAACGTTCCACGATTTTCGTTCAAAGCCAGGGCCTGCCCAATCCTCGGCTCCTATTAGCCAATCGGTAAAGAACACCCGCAGCAGTCGCAGTGTTGGACGACTTGCTGGCGAGCAACTGTTCCGATCGAGTGCGAGATATCTCGCAAGTCCTGCTCTCTGTTTACACTCGTAAAGAAAAGAACAAGAGAATGTGTGTTTTTGATATCGATACCTAGAGTAAAGTTTCACACGCAAGGTTTCACATCTCAACTTGGTAAGCGAGTGCGTCTCCAGGCCGCACTTAGCTTGTTGGACACGGAATGGAAGCGACGATTTCTCCAAAGAATTGAGATTCTGATGGATTCGAGCGATCAAATTTTTATCTCTGCAGGAGTGGATTGATTTAAAGATCCTACGTATTAAGCATGCTAATGAATGCCCTGGTCTGATTAAGTACGAGTAAATTGTGTCCCACGCATAAATTCAACTAGAAGGGTTTCGGTTGTCCTTAGAAAATCTTTGTCATCCCGATTTCTTAGAGCCCTGCAATTTATTAGTGATACAAATCCCTCAGAGTTCTGCATATTCCTCAAAGCAAATCTGGACGAGCCATCCCTGGCTTACCTTTTGCAAAACCCAGCGCAGTTGTAACCAAGTTCACTTCTTAGTCTATCTGTTCTTCGATCGCTGTTGAGCATGATGAGCTTACATCACTTGTGCGTTGCGCGTAGTCTCAGACTTCTTTCTTTCTTTTTCTTTTAGAAAATAAGGGCGCATGTAGCGCAGTGGTTAGAAGTGCTCCGTAGTACAAACAGGGTCCACCCATGGTTCGACCCTGTGGTCCGGACTTACGAGGCCTTCCACATCTCCATCATTGATAAACTGGTACTATATTTATCTCGGAAGACCGAGTCATCGTATAACCCAAGTAGGCATTCAGCAATCTCTAAGACATTTGATGAAGTCGTATGCGTGGCATATCGCTATGGGACTGATCGACACCGAACGCTTTATGATTTATCCTTTTATCCGCAGGAAACACGAGATTCGAGTCCGAATTGACTTAATCAACAGCGCCGATTATCCATAGCGAGGGAAAACAATAATCCCTATATAAAATAGGCATAATTTCCACCTCCTATTGATTGAATTCGTAATTTTTTCTGAAGAGTTTTGTAGGTGTGTCATTGTGTTCAGTGACGCTTTTCTTTTCCATTTTCCTACGTAGGCTTATTTTTAAGAAAGATTGAGATTTTCTGCCCCATTGAAGGTCTCGGAGAACAGAATACTGTCATCAACAGCTTTTTAAGGTAAGAACTGATTTAAAAGGCTAACACTCCTTTCTGATTCCACTGAACTAAGTCTGAAAATGATCAATTCTTGGTGTTCGAGCACTCAAACCTGTTTTCATAAACAACAAAATCCATAAGCCGTAATATCCTTAAGCGCTTGTATCGACTGGTTCTTTCAGCTTAGTCGCGCCAGACGAGTTGGACGAGATCACGATTGTCGAAAGTCCAAGCGAAGGTGAGTGCTGGTTAGGGTGGATGACGATATTAGGAAAATAAACACTTTGCTTGACGACAAGTAATGGAAGTGTAAGTCAGCGTTTTGTAACAGCGCGAACGATTAAAATTCTTTCACGAGTGATGTTCATGACTGGAAGTTCTTCAAAGAGTACTAGAACGAACTAAGCACAGCTGGCTGGAGCCTAGACGAATCTCGGAAGGTGTTTGTCAACAGCATTATAGTGTTCTTGGATAATTAGTGTCTTATGGGCATGAAAGAGCGGTAGAATCTCTAATTTCGCTTACATTCATAACCACCGAAGAGAATATTCACCTGTTGTACTGTAAGGTTAGTTAGATATTAGAACAAATATTCCATCTTCGATAGTTCCACTGTTCATAAAGCAGTTGAGGAAGTTACAACAGAACTCACGTCCTTTCATTGAAATATCGGAGTTATATGAATATTTTTGGTGTAAGGATGGGTGAGTTTCCTCAATTCTTTGGAACGGTTGAGAGCATGAGAATTTCAAAATGACAAAACATATCTGTTAGGGGGGATATTTCGTTCATTGAATGTTGATGTCGAATTTTCGAGTTCATCATCGACTTTTTTTACGCCATTTTTCGGATCAGAGGACGATTGAATGAAATGTTTTGACATGAGCATGGTTCTCGTCAATGTTTTTGCACAACCTTTCTCAAAAAGCGTCCCAGTAACGACTCTCGATTCCTTCTGTTCTGAACGCCAACCGGATAAGGACTTTCCGATTTCGCCTCTACAAATGAGTTGCGGCATTCCGATTTGCAATGGCAATTGGTTGGTGCACATGTGCACATTACACATCGGTTGAGGCTCGCTTCAGACCAAGCGAAGCAGATCTCTCTTTAACTTCATGCGTCCGTTCAGTATATCCCGTACTGAGTTCTCTTTTAAAATTTTTGTGTTCTTTATGAAGTAGATGTTGAAGAAGTGACTTCTTCACTTTCTGCTTCAGGAAATGAGCTGTTCGACGAAATAAATTCACTTTTGCTTGCAGCACCTACAAATTCGTCGACGATTCCTGTTCAGCAACAGGAAAGATCGATGCCTGAGAACGACGCCAGAAGTGAGACCGTGGTAAGTTCATCTCCTCCATAAGGTGAAAGGAATAGAAATAATCTAGTGTGAAATTATTTCATAACACTCTGCCTTAATTAAAATTGATAAATTTTGATTCTCACTGCGTTTCGATACTTTGATACCATTTCTGGAAAGAACAATAACAAACGGATAAATTGGGTTAAAATATCAAGGAAAAACCAACCAAAGATTTGAAGCCGATGACTAGTGGGTGTTTCGAAACTATCCTAATCAATTAGTATGACTAATATCCTGTTCTGCGTCAATCGCATTGCCGTTTCCTGTGTTTATGGTGGATTTCGCCATTTACGTTCGAAAGTTAGTGGTCCGTATACAGGCACATTTTGTGGGTGAAGGTCACATCATACTCTCCGGTAATGAGCTTTCGTGTCCGTCTCGTTGACATCCCTCTGATCATCTGGATGACGCTGAAGAGCAACAACAGACACGTTGTCTGCTCCCAAATCTGTTGTTTCCGCACATCATCTATTGCCTGTTTTTTCCCATTTAGGAACTCTATTTACTTTTAACCATTCTTCTCTGTATCTCATAAAATTACCCCTTTTTTCTGTTAGTGATGACAATTTATGTAGTAGTATTGGCCCTTTGACATTTTTTCGTTTCTTCACCATTAAAAAAAGAATAAAGCTCTCGGTGTTGATCAATCCCTGAGGGATGCGCCATGCATTCGACTTCCTTAAGTATCGTTGGAGGTGATTGAATGCATATCTGACCTTTACAATGACTCGCGGTGGCCTACCGATGTATCGAGCCAATGATACTATCCTTCCAAACAGGTCTGGTACCAATTTGCCGACCGCGGAGGGATAGAAACCTTGGTGGACCATAGGCGCGGGGATCGATTCCACGTGTGTGTCACAGAAAGCCTCCGACCACTGCGCCACACAGGCCCTCTTCACCACTAATAATTTATAACATTTCACTGTTCTTCTCTGTTACGAACTTCTGTCACTGCAGCATTTTTGTGAAGGATTTTTAAAAAATGCACTTTTCCAGCTTACATTGCTATTTTTGTGGCTTCCACAGAAGATTATGTTAGAATGATAGGATGATGGCCTGAAAAGCAGACTGGAGCTTTTCAGAGTGCTCCTCTAGTTTTAACGTTCTATCGGCTAGAATACTGGTACACCACTTTCAGGTTCCTGACAGACAGAGTGTGGCCGATCTTCGTCGTCAGATCACTTCATGTCTAGAGATGAAAACGCCCGAGACAGCGTCACGGTGTTCTTCACGGGCTGAAAGTGAGTGGAAATCCGCTGAATGCCAGTATTTTTTCTACTTTCAGAGCTCAGGCAAAAGCCTTCAAAAGTTTCTCTTCCTGAGTAAGTTTATTCTATGGATAAAATCAAAAGTCTTCTTTTTTTCTAGTTTTCTGGATCCTTAAGGAAGTGTTTCTTTGTGCTTTCTTCTATATTGTCAGAAAATTTTTCGTTCGTTTCGTTGGTACTATAATACTCCGAAAACAATGAAGTAAATATCTTTCCAACTAGTCCATTTTGCAAATAATAGCTTTTAAAGGGCAGTTTTGGATAGGAATATCTTTAAAAAAGTTGATTTACCCACTTATGAGTATTCATCACTGTTCTCATTACTTTTTTCGCATGGCCCGACATCAGATAATGTGTGAATCCCAGCATTTCTTTCAACCAATTCCTTTCCTCGCATCCATCAACTACGATTCCCTTCACTGTTTGCTGTGGATTCGACTTCTGTGTGAAGATTTGGTGCTTTCTATGAATGCCGGTGAATACAGGCTGAGAAGATTCTTCTTGCATTCCTGTAATAGAGGTACTAGAACGTTTCCAAGTGTTCACCATAGACACTAACCACCTTTTATGCATTAAATCTGTTCCCAGAAAAATTTGGCACCAGTTTGCCTAACCCTGAAGGATGGCGAACTAGATTGACTTGACGCAGGATCGAACCTAATGCCTTACATTTGCTGAGCGGCATTTCAGGCACTGAGTTACACGTACCTCCGTACTTATTAAGACAATTTTTTGCTGATATTCCTCAAGAATAGTTTTCTAATGGTTATTATTTCCTATGGCGACCTTTAAATATTTGTCGAGAATGTTCTTCTACTTTTTTGTTTTTTCTAATAAAATTGTCTTCATGCATGTATTTGCCCAGTTTATATCGATGATGAATTTCACGTTTCGCAGTTTTTGAAACGCTTAGAAAGACAACAAATGAGCGACGGGGGATTATTTTTCTCTTCTCAGGAGCCATCATACTTCTGTCATGTTGACTGACAGGATATGAACTCAATGCTATGCTCTCAATCGAGCTAGGAAAATAGTTCTCTCGCTGATTATGGAGGAAAAGTCACTCATTGAATTACTATGAACTTGGAAAAGCAGATGGATTTGAGTGAGTCGGCACTCTGATTGTTTGTGCAGTTGATTTGACGATTCATTGAATGCTTCTTTTCCGTTAAGCTAACGCCAACGAGCAACACGAGGCGGCCGAAATTTCAGCATCGCCTCGCCTTCCAATGGGGGGGGGGGGGGGGGGGGGGNGGGGGGGGGGGGGGGGGGGGGGGGGTGTTTAATTTTTAGGCCATTCAGCGAAACTTGTCTTATGAACAACTTCATTGCCCAATAAATGAAATGAATAGAAAGATATTCATCATTGAGTGACAGTGTTTTACAACTTTTTATTAGTCGCGCCTTTTATAATAATGTAAAGTATTGGTGAATTTACATCTGCCCATTCCAAGAACGGGGTGTGGATAGTGCACTGGTAGGGATGCTGTTCAACAATAACCGAAAGACCCTGGCTCGACCCCACCGTTGTGAAACTAAGCCCATATACTGGAATTGAAAATTTGCTATCCAACTTGTCTAGGATTCTCTCTTTGATCCACGAAGGCCGGTCTGTGAAGATGATCCGAAAAAGCGAAAAAAGAAATCGCGGCTGACCTAAGATTCAGGGGAAATCTACAGGTCTACCTTTGAGCGACGCTCGTAAAGAATCAAAATCTTCAATATCCAAGCGAATTCATACGCCAAATCCGATGAGCGTCGAGAGCAGATGCGAGTAAACGAATTAAAGGAACAGCTGGGCTAAGCACAGTTCGTAAAGGCGAATAATTTTGAAGAAAATCCATGAAGAATAGACCTAGGAAAGACTAAGATGCCGTATTAATCTTGTTACTGGATAAGTCTGGAGTTTTGCAAAGGCAAAGGGGAGAAGCTGTGTATCATCCACAAAAGAGAAAATCAACAATGTAGTCCTTATTCAAAAAGAGCTCTTTTTGGATTATATTATATATATGCATATATATATATATATAGGGTGCGTGTGGCGTAGTGGTCGGAGGAGCCCTGCAACACACACGTGGAATCGATCCCAGCGCCCATGGCCCACCAAGCCTTCCATCCCTCTGGGGTCGGCAAATTGGTACTAAACTTGTCTGGGAGGATAGCAACATTGGCTCGATACATCGGCATACCATCGCTAGTCATTGTAAAGGCCAGATATGCATTCAATCACCTCCAAACGATGCTTAATTAAGTCGAATGCACGGCGCATCCCACAAGTATTGATCAACGCTGAGAGCTATATCCTTTGTCCTTTAAATATAAATATATATACATGTATACGTATATAATCACTTGCATCACCTGTTTTTACGTCGATTATTGAGTGATTCTGACACACACCTTTGAAGTAGCCTTCGTTCAACCCTGTCGCCCGCCAAAGTGGCCAGCGGGATACGCTCGTTTCACATTTCAAAGAAAACTTTTTCAAGTGTTTTTGACAACAGAATAAAAACGGCCATTTCGGTGTGCTTTGGAGTTGGGCTGGTTTTAAACAATGATAGCCTGCCTAGCTCCGAATGCGTATTTAAGGATTTCATCCTAGTGCTTCTCCACCGCCTTTCATGAACTTCCTAGTCACTTGATTCATCACCAGGCTAGTCGAAGAATGCTTCGTTCATAAACGCAAAGGCATCTTACAAAAGTTATAAACGGCCCTATTGAACAAAGGAAGCGTACAAAGTAGAGAGCTCACCTCTATCAGGGTACACGGTCACTTTTGACGCGCGCTTAACTTCGTATCAGCCATCCGGGACGCGCTATATAACTACGTGAGCCACCAGCTCGGGACCCCCACGTAAGAGGGCTTATAAAATATATTTATACATTTAGGTGGTAAGACAAATATGCAGTTGTAATAATTCGTTATCTGAAAAAAATGTCGCCGGAAGTGAAATGAAATAGATCACCGCCGTTTCCGCATTTTTTAGCTTGTGTTGTTATTTTATTGGTTAGATTTTTTATTTACGTTGTAATCTATTTTTGATCTGGGGTGTTCTTTTTTGGGCGCTAATATTTAATTGTTTTGGTACCTTATAACTGTGATTTGCAGATACGACATCTCCACTACCTTCGCGAAATTTCTATCACAGTTTTATCAAAGTTCACGAAGCTTCTGATCCAAAAAAGCCATATTTGGGAAGAGTACTGGACGGACCGATCGCTCCCGAAAAATTTTACCAAGGGGTATATTTATTTCGTTGTGGTTTTTTTTCTTTTTTCGTGGTTTACTCTTTTTTTGTCTACTAAATGATCATCCTTTCCTTCTTAGTTACTTTTTTCTCACTGCCTCTTTCCCTCTATCTCTTCACTGTTTCAGTTTCCGTAATTATCTCCTCTAGGTGTTCTTTTCGCTTATCCCTCTCACTCTTTTTCCATCGTTTGTTATTTTTCTATTTCTTTCTGTCTGTGTTTTCTTCATTACCTTAATCCTCCGCAAAATTTTTCGTCTCACCTCTTTCCGGCTTACATTATAAAAATTACCAACGTGTTTTCTTTCCTTTAACTACTTTTCTTTGGTTAACACCTCATAACAACCGCAATCTCTGCTGATATTCTTGTTCATTATTAGGTATTAGTCCATTCCACACTAACGAACTGCATGCTTTGCAATCAAACCTTCCTGGCACCCATATCAGCATAAATGTCTTGATTCTATGGAAATTTGTGTAGCCCAGTGGCTAAAATGCCCGTGAAATAAACAGAGGCTCGGTGGTTTGACCATTCGTTTCGCAGTCACCATGTTCCGATCCTTCCGAGCTCTGAAAATGGCCGCCGTAAGTTATTGTATAGAGCAAGTTTGCATTCATTCACCTCTACGATGCTTAGCAGCGTCGGTCTCATGGATCATCTCTCAGGAATTGATTAACGCCGGATGCTCTACCCTCTTACTTTTTTTTTGCCCTTTAATGCCACATATTCGTGTCTTGTGCAAATCGATAGCATTGCGTACATTCTGAAGCAGAAAACCATAGAAGTGATAACAACCAGTACAACCAGTGTCTCGTTGTTTTTTCTACACCAGGGATTGTTCGATTGGTCAATGAAGAAAATTTTCTACGAAGCGACTCATGCAAGTCTAAGTGTCAATGGTTCCGTGGAGAATGTAGTAAAATACGTGTAACATACAAATGGAGACAAGGCCTTAGTAAACTAATTTAGACCTACAACCCCATTTAACGCTTTTGGCTGATGTTTTTTATGATCATCCACTTCCGTTGCTTTTTATATCCCGTAAGAAAAAACGTCTTAAAAGTTTTCCAAACATGTAAGAAGGTTTAAACACGCTACCTATAAAGCCTAAAAGATTACTTTAGCGAAGTTATAAACACTTTAAAAGGAGGTCGTTCACACAGTTTTCATTTTGCCTTTGTCGAAAGTTTAACTGTTTATCCAGTTGAAAATCTTAATGCTTATAGTTATTATAAATTTTTATCATTCCTTTCCTTTTTAGGTGTTGCCGCCCAGCTATAATCAGTGTCACTCACCTGCTACATGTCCAACCCCAGATTCGAAGCCGCCAATTGCTCCGACCCATAAGCCCCAATTAAAGCATCACACTAAACAAAATTTCTTGACTCGAATCGCCAAGGAACCGTCTCCAGCACCTGAAGATCCTCCTCGAATAGCAAAACACGAAGACTCAACATCATTGGCAACTCATGGGAAATCAGTCAACGCTTCACAGGATCAGCTCAAGTATGATCAGCCATCAAACTCTGATCAGAATACGCATCCAGAAGCTCCGGAACCATCCCATACGAATACGACACCGCTCGTAGAGAAGAGTTTCAATACATTGTTCCGTACGGCGATAACTGAGAAAATAAGATCTGTGGAAGATAAATTAAAACAGCAACTGATGTCGACTTCTTCTCACGAAGAGAGGCCGAATCAGCGAATCGAAACCAGGTGGGAAGAATTTCTTCATTTGTTATTGTTACCACCACATTTTTCTAACGTAGGATTTTTTATAAGTTTTTATGCTTCCTCGTTTATATGTCACTTACATCCATGTACTGACATAAACCTACATTTCACTTACACTTATATACATGATAAAAGAGGATAAAAAGGATAAAGCTCTCGGCGTTGATCAATTCCCGAGGGATGCGCCATGCATTCGACTTCACTAAGCATCGCATGGAGGTGGTTGAATGAATATCAGGTCATTACGATAACTCGCGGTGACCTACCGAGTATCGAGCCAGTGCTATCCTCCCAGACAAGTCTGGTACAAATTTGCCGACCCCGGAGGGATGGAAGGCTTGGTGGGCGCGTAGATCGATTCCATGTTTGTACTGTAGGGTGCCTCCAACCACTGCGCCACACGCGCCCATATACATGATAAAAGCGATTATGTATTTAAAAGAGAAAATAAAGTCTTTTAGATTGCGAGTTGATGTTGACTAATGGCTAACTAACATATATTTCAGTCGAAAAGCCTTCATAATGCTGAGATGTTTGCAAAACTCCGGACCGCAGGTGTCCGCGGTGGGGAACGAACGCGCTATTGTCCTTTCCAGGGAGTAACACGTCACCACCACACTGTGCGAGTCTTTCGTTTCGCCTGTCTCTCACCTAGTTTTCTCGATCACTTACCGTCAGCAATCACCTGTCAACGGGATTGATCTGGGAAGTCCCGCATGGTGTGGTGGTGAACGCGTTACTCTCCGGAAAGGACAATAGCGCGTTCGTTCCCCACCGCGGACACCTGCGGTCCGGAGTTTTGTAAACATCTCAGCATTATAGAAGTTATATTTCGCAGCATACCGTGCCATTAAAAAAGATTAGGCAGTAGATAAAAAGGTTCCTTCATACAAGGAGTACTACCAATATTACGAATTTTTTAAAGGCTCGGCCGTACAAGCAATAGGACCGGAACGGTGATGAGTCCATAAAAGGGCAATCAATCACCTTTTTTTAACACAATGAGCAAAGAGGGTGCATGTAGCGCAATGATTGGACCCACAATACACGTGAATCCGGTCCAGCGCTCCAGGCCCACCAGGCCTTCCATCCCTCCGAGTTGGGCAGATTGGTTCCGGATCTGTCTGGGAGGGAGATAGCAGCACTGGCTCGATGCATCGGCGTGTCACGGTGTGTCATTGTAAAGACCAGATATGCATTCAGCCGCCTCTAACTATGCTCGATGAAGTCCAGTGCACCACGCATACCTCAGGAATTGATCAAAACCAAGGGCTTTATTCTTTAGCTTTAAATGAGCGTGTTGGTCCCATCTTTCCTACATCGCCCACCTTCGTCCATTAGCAGTTAGTGATCACCTCTTGTTGATTCTGATCACTGCGTATAAAATACAAATTATTGGATTGATTTTCCGTTCTTGCCTGAAAATTTCAACGGTTTTTTTTCGCCATCTGCTATTTTTTCTCAATCCCTATCCCATCCCTCTGTATATATTACAACTTACAATTGTTAGTCAATGAAGTTACACCTATATAAGACCAAAATACAGAAATAAAATGACCGAAACTAATGGGTAATGGAATCGACGACTAGTCTCTTTTAGAAAATCTTCAGCATCGAAAATAAAATTTCGGAAAGTGGCATGAATTAGGGATCGCCAATTCAATTACTCATTCTGTAGTGAGAGCTATGGTCGGAGGAAGGGCGCGAGTTGCGCAGTGGTCGGAGGCGCCCTGCAAGACACCCGTGCAATTGATCCAGCGTCCATGTCCCATCAAGCTCTCCATCCCTTCTGGGTCGATGAATTGGTATCCGACTTGTTTGGAAGGATAACAGCGCTGGCTCGATACATCTGTAAGTCACCGCGAGTCATTGTTAAGGCCAGTTACGCATTCAATCACCTCCAAACAATGCTTAATGAAGTCGAATGCATGGCACATCCTCCAGGGATTGATCAACGCCGAGAGCTCTATCCTTTTTGTAGTTGTAGCTGTTGTTAACGAATATACTTCGCTCTGTACTAATATGAAAACGTCTAAGAAGGTTAAAATACATTCTAGTTGTTATTGAGTATGGAACGAAAATAAGATAAAATCAATACGGCATTTCTTTGTTGATAGTTGTTGTCATTTTTATACTATACATCATAAGTGGTTATCGCAATGCCCTATTTTCTGATAACATTCGTTCCAGAATGCCGGACCTGCTCAAGTCACGTAGTCCTGCTCCGTTTTCGTTGTCCGCTGCCTCTTCAAATCAGCAACATCAACCAGAAAAACAGCAAAAATCGCTAAGAAGCGATGACTTGACTCGATCGTTGAGAGACGCTCTGGCCTTACTGGGCAAATCTCATCAATTAGACATACCGGTTGCCTCCAGTGTCACTAACGATAGCGGTTATGACGGCAGTACGCTACCCAACTCAGACACAACTGTCACCGGAGAGAGCACCTTATCAGAATTGAAGCACGAGCAACCATTCGGATCGACAGAGAGTTTTTTCCGGTTAGCACAGGAATCTCCTAAACATCCGACACAGTCGTCACCCTCAAGTGTACGAAGAGCCGTCGGTGTGGAGAATTCTGAGAGGAAACGGGAAAAGGAGGACTGCTCGGTGGGCGCGGCGAATGACAGGAATCCCGCCTCTTTGCTGGGCGATGGGATTCCCAACCGATTCGTAGTTGAACCGTCCAACCAATGTCCAGAAATGTCAACATGGTATCGGAATATGTTCAAGAAAATGCACAAAATTGAATCTCCAGCCGGTGAGCTTGTTCTCTCTTCACTCATTTTTCTTATTTTTGCAGTAATTTTAATTGTTATTGTTAATATGCCACAAATTTCGTATTCCATAACGGAAGCCGTTTTGAGAAAACTTTTCCTTTGGTCATTTTCGACTGTTCTGCAAAGAACAGTCGGCTTTTGGAACTAACATTGAGAATCCAGGTGTTTGGAAACTCGCGCTATAAAAAGTCTTTGGAAATTAGCATAAAAACATGACACTCCTCTTTTCCGTCCGTTTGTTATTAATCTCTTTGTCGCAAACTTTTCCCTGTTGTTGATAAAGCTGACCTCGTTTTTCCTTATTCACAATCTCCACCTTTCCCTGATTGTTAGAAAACACGCTCAGGAATAAGAAGCTTCTTTGATTGAAAGTTGGAAGTAAATCCTCACGACATAACAGACGACAAGACCTTGCTTGCTATTCACGTCATTTGTAAACTGAACAATCGAACCGGAAATATGTCTAAAATGGTGGTTTCACCACCGTGTATTCCTCCGAGAGATTGATGGTCATGCATGACGCGAAAGAAAAGCTAGTATTTAGCGCATCGAGGAGGTGCTCACATTGGCTTTCTTTCAGTCGGTAGATGCTTTCCTTCAGCTTTCAACGATTTCCTTTCGATGTCGTGGATTTGTCGTTTGTTCGGATTATGATGACTATGAAAGAGAGTGGCGGTCGGCGTGTCTCCGCTGCTGTTTCGGCTTCCCAACAGCAACGTAAGCAAACAGATGAGCAGCACTGAGGAAACGAAGTGGCATGGAAGAACCGGCATAGCGACACCGCCACCCCCCTCTAGTCTCATAAGAACTCCATCTGATTGTCTTCTGATTGAGGCATTCAGATTTCATTAGAACGCTTTCTTACTTATTTGGATACCTGGATGCTCTTTCTTAACGAGTTGTGAAGGAGTTCAGCACACTTTCCATTCGTTTCTTTCTCTTGCAATCGTCGCATTATCATTTTTATTAGGACGAACGACCATTCGAACTTTTCGAACTCAATTTTTTAAGTCTTTTTTCTCTGCACGAAACATGGTTTCCCACAGTGATTAGTTAGCATCTCGACGCTTCATGATACAATAAAAATTTTGCCGAACGCTGGAAAAACTTACAAATCGGATTTGGGCTTGCTGCTTATTTGATCCTTCTTACCAAGTGCTGGCCGTTGATTACTAGATTACTGTTTTATTACATAGCTTGATTTTTTCATTTTCAGAATTTAACATAGGAGAATTCCAGAGCACTTAGCGCTTGAAATACTAGGATATTTTCCCTTAGCTCCCCAGGAATTTTTGCCCTTAAGAGGCCATTCTAGAGCGCCGTCGGTTTTCGAACAATTATGCCTTTCACGGCCGAATGGCTCTAAAGCAGTTATCGTTTGCCAATGCGGCCTGGATGTGAAAGCTTCCATAATGGAGCTCAAATCCCATTTTTTCTACTTGAGCAGTATGAATTCAATAAACCAGCTTTTGTCTCTATGGAGTCGTAGTGGATTTATGATCTTTATGTTCTTTGAAGACGGATGTTCCCTTGAATGACTTCTTCATTTCAGAGACTTCTGTTTTACGACATCGTCTACGAGAATCCTCACCAGCTTTCACGATAAGCCGTAAGTCTGTCGTAAACAAATACATTCATTTTCATCGATCCTCGTATTCTATCACTTTTTCCCCCTCTGTTTACTCCTAAGTTCACAATTCTAAGGAATTTCTTTAGTGTAGGAAAAAGATTACCTTATTCCGTGTGAACGCCGAAAATAACTGCGACAAAATTCCCACTATTGTTTGTTGAGCTCATCCGCTCCGAATTTCAGGTCCAGTAACCCCGCCGTCCTTCACAGCTCATACTCCTACTCGTTATGAATGCGAACTGACACCGAGAAGAGCGAAGTCGGTCGGGCGCATCATCGAGTCGAGCAGATTTGGTTAGAAGCTTTTTGACACAGTCATTCTTTTTCTATATTTTCCACAGCTTCGATTTTCTTAGTTTGCTTCTATAAGAGTTAAATATACCATGGAAGTAGTAGATGCGATTTCTCCACCGTTTAAATTATCACGTTAGACACGCAAAAGAGTATTTTTTATATTCCCATAAACACTTTAAATTATTGTCTACGTAATGCTTTCCTTCCTTCTTTTTCTCTTCCCGTCTGTTTGGCACATGACTAACAGCGCATGGACTCCAGTTTATAGTCCTGTGTTTGCTTAAGTGTTTATGTCCTGGAAATGAGGAGGCCGTGGAGAACAGATATCTATTGGAACTCAATTCGTGCCTCTTTGTTGTATCTTAGTTAATCGCTGTCAGTAGCCCAGCAACCAAGTAGATTTGCCATGGTAAATGCTATTCTAACGTCTCTTCGAAGTAGCTACTTTTTGGGAAATGAAATCGATTTTAATGGGAACAGCTTCTCTTTAATGAAACGAGTACAGAGCTTTTCTTTGCAATCTTCCTTTCGTATAACCATTCCATTTTCTTCCTACACTACGTCGCAACTAATCCCTTGATGAAAAAACAAAGACTGGCCCAGTTTGCTCTTCTTTGGATTCCATCATTGATAATACTAAATAAAATCGTTTCTGGGAACAAACCACTTCTCCGTTGTCGTAGAAAGGTCATAGGTTGTGAAGAAGAATATCTGCTTGTTTTCCTACGTTATTCTGCCTTTTTTCTACTTTCTAACGTCCTATACTCGAATGCGAGCGATCCACAACTGACACTGGCTTCGGAGTATTTGACGAGTTTACGCGTACAAAGATTTAAGGCAGGCGCTTTACTCTATCGCCCAAATCTCATATGTAATTTCCATACACCATTCTTCCAATTTTAAATACGCTCAGAATTGAAATTCTAAAAAAAATTGGGAACAAGGGTTTAATTTTTGAAATTCCCATCACAAGCACAATAGTTCTAAGAACTAAAATTATATTGGAAACACCATGACGTCATTCTGGATGAAATTCTAATTGTTGGATCGTTTTCGTGGTCGAAATAGGAGCCTTGGCACAAAAACGGGACAGAAAACTTGTCATGGGCTCTTGAAACCCGGAATTTAATATTTGTAGAGTAAAATAACTAGCACCTTGTAGGCGGCGACCTGCAGACTCTAATTGCTTTTATTGCAACTGCTAAAGTTGGATATGAGTAGGACTTGAGATATGTTGGTTTGAAGTTGGAAGAGCCCGTTACTTTCCCGTCAAATGTATCGTACACAATGCATTTTAGGCGTTATGAGTTAACTAACAACTGCTTAGTGAGCTATGTGTTATAAACAAACAAAGCAAATAAAACGGAAAAATTAAGATCTTAACCCTTTTATTTACTGCCTTTTTTTTTAATGGCAGGGTATGTTGCGAAATATAACTTGTATATAATGCTGAGTTATTTGCAAAACTCCGGACCGCAGGTGTATGCTGTGGGGAACGAACGCGCGCTATTGTCCTTTCTGCGGAGTAGCGCACTTCACCACCACACCATCCGGGTCATTCGTTCTGCCTGTCTCTCAGCTAGTTCTATTGATCTTTCGCCATCAGCAATCACCCGTCAACGGGATCGATCTGGGGAGCCCAAATCGGCATTGAACCCAGTTAAGCTGAGGCTTAATTATAATCACAATCTTAACCCTTTTATTTATCAATAGAACTAGCTGAGAGACAGGCAAGACGAAGGGCCCGGATGGTGTGGTGGTGAAGTGCGCTGCTCCCGGAAAGGACAAAAGCCCGCGTTCGTTCCCCACCGCATACACCTGCGGTCCGGAGTTTTGCAAATATCTCAGCATTATATACAGGAAAAATTAAAATTTGATCGAAATCTGTGAGGACGTTTTTCATGTCCTCCACAGTTCTAAGTGGATTCTGTTAGTAAATCGACTTTCAATTCACCTCAGGTTGAATAAATAGCGTATCTCTTTGAATTCTTCAGCTTGCACGAAATTGAAGGGGCGCGTATGGCGCAGTGGTCGGAGGCGCCTTTCAACGCACGCGTGGAATCGATCCCCACACCCATGGCCCACCGAGCCATTTATCCCTCCGGGGTCAGCAAATTGGTACCACACTTTTCCGGGAGAGTAGCAGCACTGGCTGGATACATCGGTAGGCCACCGCGAGTCATTGTGAAGGCCAAATATGAATTGTATTATTGTATCTTCAATTGTTTCATTGCAATCAGTTAAAGTGCGAAATTCGATTATTGACTATTAGGCGATATTAGGACAGCATTTAACACTTTAGTTGGAAGCTTTTTTGCGAGTTTTTCTCACTTCATCGGCTTGATTGGAATCGACTAGCGTCAAAGGGGGAAAGTCTCTTCAGATCATTTCCTTCATTCCTTCTACCCAACTTACCCTATGCTTTTTTCTTTGCTAATCTGTTTTCCACTGCTTAATACGCGAACTCTTCGTTTAATTTTTCATTTTTGTTCAATTTTTAGTTGATTTCTCGTTCTTAAGTCTACGGACGAGTAAGCTTCTATAGCCAAGCACTTCCTTCATCCCTCGGGCAAAGCTTTATGCTTTTTTTTATCGATTACCGAACAATTTCACACAATGTACACCAGAATTTTTATTACGTACCTTGATTATTTTTTCTTGGATTTTACTTGAAATAGAATCCTGCGCGAAATCCATTTGCGGTTCAATTTGCAGTACGAGATGGCCTAAATGTTAACAGGTCAAGGCGATCAATTCAACGACAAGAAAGTGGATATTAATGACGATAGAAGCTGGGAGTTGTTAGCGGTAGATAATTTTCATTGTAGGAAGAAAACATGTGATTAAAACAAGCGGTAAGTGGAGGACCATAAGGTGCGATTTTCAAGCAGTTCCATAAGCACAAGGTGCATATAGCGTAGTGGTGTGAGGCGCTCTGTGATACAAATAAGAATAGTAATGACTGTAATCTTTCTTTGATAAGCGTACACGAATTTGATTCTCGTGTAAGCTTACCAAAGAAGCATTGCACATTGATTGGTCATACCGAGGTTAAATGAAAGACGGTTCGAAAATTGTAATGGTTGTCCCGGTCTCAAACCTCTGGTTAACGAGTTGAACTCATTAAGAGTTTACTTCACCATCACCAAGCACTTCTGTACGCTTGTAACCTTACACAGCTTAGCAGAAAAAGTTAAATTTAACTACCTACAGTGTGTGTATGCGTGTGTGAGTGTGTGTGTGTGATTTTTTCTTTTTAAATTTGTGGATAAATAACAAACTGTTTAACCCAATCTAACTAGTCTAAGATTTAGTGATGTGTGTTCAGCTAACGCCAACTCCGCTAACCGCTTCGCGTTAGAAGCATCCCGGACTTTGAATTTGTGATAAATAACAAACTGTTTAACCCAATCTAACCAGTCTAAGATTTAGTGATGTGTGTTCAGCTAACGCCAACTCCGCTAACCGCTTCGCGTTAGAAGCATCACGGACGACCCACTACCACCTTCCGTCGTACAGATTCGTTCACGAAGATCCACGTTTGATCGCCTCTAAACATCGTAACGTGAATGCTCCTCAACGCATGTGTGGTGTTCGCTGTCTGAGATGTGGACTACCACGCAAGGATCCCACATGGAAGGAGATTGACGCCACTGTGAATTCTATCTTTCCAACGGAAAATTGGTCACTCGAAAAAAATTGGCAGATTCAATCACGTGTCGGTAAGTTTCTGTGAATCAAATAGAGGTTTAGCAGACCGGGCCATCGTCAATAAAATGGGTTAGTGAAGTAAGAAAACTGTACAGGAAATAGAAAATGAGTAAAAAAAAAATCCAAGTGTACGAATGTTGTTCTATTTTCCCTTAGAGATGCTTGCAACAATGCAGTTACAGTTTCTTTTCGAACATTTTGCCCTAACATTGTGTTCCAGAATTACAGTAAGCACTACTAAATAAGGTTGATGCTAGCGTTAAGTGTCGCAGGTTGTGGTCTTCAAAGACAGAGTGATGTTTTTTGAAATAGATTCTTAGATTGTCTGCTCTCCGTCTTCTGAGTGCTTCTAGAACATCATCTGCCTTCGGAATTTCAGATCTCCCGGAGGTTTTATTCTAAACGAGTTAGTGTGCATGAGGAATCTTGGTTCTGTTCCGGTCTATGCTTCTCTCACCTCTCATCAATGGTTTTCTGTCACGCTGCAGCTATGATGTTTTTCACATCAGTGATCAGATTTTCGCAGTGATAACTTGCAAACACTTAAGCCTTAAAGTTCTCAAAGCACTCGAATCCCTTCTTACTGAGTCTTATGTATCCACCCATTCGAGTGCCTGAAGAATCCCCTATCCTAAGGAGGTGACGAACCACCTTGCGAGAGTTTTCCATGTGGAACGGCGGAAATAACAGCTGTCTACACTATGTCGGATTTATGCTCACTACATGCAGCTGCTTCTTCTAAAAGTAATTTCGAAAACTAACTGATCCGTGTGGTTGAGTTGTGGAGGAGAAGCTCTGTGTTGTGGATTGGTTTAATAATCGTATGAGTTCTTTTCCTCTTTCGCGACGATGGCTGGAAACAGAGATTTTCTTGTAAATCGATAATCATTCATCGTAGTAGGTTAAGAGGGGCTGTTTTCAAGAGCGAGTGCTCTTTTACAAGCTTTTTCACATTCATTTATTTATGTGAAATCTCGTAAATGACTTTAATGACGCGAAACAGATGTTCCACGCTAGAACTTCGTTATTGTTATAAAACCCCGTTGTCTCTAAGTGCTTCCTGAGCATTATTGATCGCTATGAGTTGTTTCTCGCTAATTGGGTTGATTTTGCTACCGCCTATACTGGGGGTCCTTAAAGGATAAGGACTGATCATAATAACACCGCGTTTACTTCCATATGAAGATGCTAAAACTTAATCGTGATGTGAGAATACTGTAACAAAGTGGAGGTTATATTACAACAGCTGGAAAGAAACAGTTAAGGAACAGGAAAAATTAACATTGTGATTTCGACTACAGCCTCAGGTTAACTGAGTTCATAGCCCATTCGGGCTCCCTAGATCAATCCCGTTGACGGGTGATTACTGACGGCATTGATCGATAGAACTAGCTGAGAGACAGACGAAACGAAGGTCTCGTATGGTGTAGTGAACGCGTAAGCCCCCGGAAACGGTAGTAGCGCGTTCGTTCCCCACCGCAGACACCGACGGTCCGGAATTCGCAAATATCTCAGAATCATTGTGGTTGTATCACACGTAGTACCCTGCCAAGAAGAATTGTAATAGGCAGTGAATAAAAAGTTAACACAGCTAAGGAATATATTGTTGGAGATGTGACTTAACGAACGATGAACAAGAAATTGAAGAGCGGAAATCATTCCAAAAAATCGACCATCTTCTTGGCTTCTACTGAGATTAGGACAGGATTTCTTCTTCTGTAGTTTTCCTTTGGTGACTGAACGTTAGAACTAGGGAGTAGCTAAATATCGGTTTGGAAAACCTTGAACAACGATGTGGTGCTCGTCTTTAGTCCGATAAAATCATTTTCCTCGATTTTCTTTGACAATACTGTGATCGTCAAACTCAGAATTTTCTTCACGTTTCTGAATCAAGTAAATTTTTTCTAAAAGCTAATTTATATCATTTACCTTTCCAGTTCTTCGGTATATCAATGAGAACTTGGAAGACACCGCTAACGAGTTGTCGCAGTTCATTCAACGTCTTGATGAGTTTTGGAAGCGATCTAAGAGCTCACCACAACTGTTAGCTTGTGGTTAGACTAACATTTTTTACAGTTTTTTCCCTAATTGACATAACATTCTAACCAATGGTCTTTCCTGCCTGTTTTTTCTTTCTAGGTCTTATTATCGACTTTTTTTCTTTTCATGACCTTTTTCTCTCTTGTAGCAATATGCATGATGAGCTTGAATAATAAGTAACAAAACCCAAGCGTCAATATATTTTCGATGTGTGAAGAATAACCGAGACTGAAGTCTTCCTCAGACCTAGGCAGAATAGCTCACTGAGGAAAAAGTGACGACATTGTGTGTATCGGCGTCATTCGCTGGTAGCGACAAATGTTTTATTGAATAAGTTATTTTTGTTCTCCAGTCGTGCTTTCTGTCCTTGAAATCCCTGTTTACATGGCACGTTTTCATTAGGATGCTTAGGTGAAGGAGAGTCGTCGTCAACGACCACGGCAGACGAAGTCGCCGAGTTGAAGCGGATCTCTAAAGAGGAGCTGTTGTACCGGCAGAAGGCCGAACGTCTAGCCGAGGAGCTCCAGGACCAACGAAATCGACGTCATGGCTATATGTGAGGCACTAGAATACCTTTTTAAAATACTTTGTGTATCTCATTCCTTGTTTTCTTATATTATTTCTTAACGTTTTAATATCTGATTAGAGAGGTTTCTTCAGAGCGTTGAGAAAACATCGTGAATAGTTAGGATTAAATGGTTCATTAATTATCAATAGTGAGCCAGAGAGTGAGACAGCACAAACAAAGACAAAGAGGTCAAAGGGAAAAAGTCTATTATTCAGTTGAATGCGTTCAGGTAAACTTTTTCCCGTGAGGCCACCAATTTTTCGTTGGCTCGAAAATTACGAGTTGATTCATCTCATATAGACAGACAATTTATCCGTTTCTAGTTTTATTGAAAAAAACCATATGAAGAACCTAGCTATTGAACAAGCTGTCAGTCAGCTATCTATTCCCTCTTTTTTTCATTCTAATCATTCTCAGTCATTTCTTTCCATGCTGTCGAAGGGATTAACTCAGGCTGTCTGCAGTGATGAAGCTTCGAGCTAATTATTTTAATTTTTCTTCGATCAACCAAGAGTCGAACACAAATGTACTTTATCGCGAATCTTTTCAGCATTCCCTCAGAGGATTATGCTTTAAAAATGGCGAAAATGTGAAAGCATATTCGAAAGATATGTACCTCATCCAGATCACTTTAAGAAGCTGATGACACTTCAAGAAGCTTCTTAAGATGATGGAGCAAAGTGCTACTTTTGGGTTTTCAGCTGCTCTTTCTTAATCTTTTGTACGAAGGTTATCTATTACATTACGCTTGAAGTCAAATTTGTACAGAAATTGTGATTCTCGCGACAAATGATAAAAGTTCTTTTAGTAGAATGATGAGATATCAGCACTATGATACCTCCAATTTAATAGCAGATAAGAAGACGAAATGAGAATCACGTAGATGTTTTTGCAGTCCTTCGACGTCTCCGTCGTTGTTGTTGAACAAGGATCGGTTTGGTGGTCTTCTCGATGAATACAGCCGTCCTAATTCCACGTCTCTTCACCAAATCCCAGTTCGGACCGCTACGGCCATATTCAAGTTTGAAGCGAAATCTCCAAGGTATAACTCACACCTATGTAGTTCTATTCAAAACCCTTAAATTTCGGCTAAGGCTGAGAATATATTCCCCAGAAAGTATTAAGAAAACTTAAATATTCCATGGGTTTTCGAATTGTTTTTATCCTACTGGCTCAACATTCGACGATGAATGTGGTCGTACCTTTTTCAAGCCCTCCCTTACTGCAAATAGGATAAGAATGATCATAACCTGATTACAAATCTCAATGTAAACAGTCATTTTCGTTTAACGGAGAAATTTCACACTGTGGATGTCAACTTTCTGAGGGCGCGCCGAACAACAGCATTTGTCGCCGATAAGATGCTCTCTACGGTTAACAAACATTGCTAACTAGTTTTTCAAGAGGAGCAGACGCTACGGAGTTGGTCCCGCCACAACAAACATCAGAATGATGTCCCTCAAACTAAGCTACAAGTAAATACCAGATTGGTACTGTAGTGAAACGAGAATGGAGCATAGGTATGTCAATCACCATTGGCATGAAGAGCTTCCGAAGATACGAGTACGATGGATCTCTATCAGAAAGAGTGAGTGATGGACCCAAATCGCATCTTTCAAGTAGAATCACTAGTATGAAAGGAAATGTGGCGGCTATTAAGGCGGGGTGCATCTGCAGTCGCCTTATTGAATAAGTACTGCTTCTATTAGCCTCCAAGAGCAGTATTTAACAGAGAACGGGCCTTTAATACTTTCAAGACGTCATGTACCTCATTCTACGTAAGCAAGGCGGAGCAGTTGATCTCTTTTGGATACCCATATCAGACATCACTTAAAACTCTTTGAAACTGTGATGTAAAGCCAAACGCATTTAACTTTAATTTAATTTAATACTTTAATTCAACGCAGAAACCAGGGTGAGTTTTCAAAATTCTTTCGCGGTGTAACTAATTTTAATTCGCTTTGTAGTCGCAATGAATCATTGAAGTCTTCCTACCACCCCAAGCGAAAACAAAAATAAACAAAAAAATGCGCGTATGGCGCAATGATCGGAGGCGCCATGCAACACACACATAGGATCGATCCCCGCGCCTCTAGCCCACCAAGCCTTTCATCGTTTAGGAGGATAGCAGCACTGGCTCGATACATCGGCAGGTCACCGCGAATCATTTTAAAGGCCAGATATGCATTTAATAACCTCCAAACGATGCTTAATGTTGTCGGGTGCATGGCGCATCTTTCAGAGATTGATCAACGCCGAGTGCTTTTATCCTTTAAGCCCAAGCGATCCAAGTGTTTAGCTGTAGCCTAAAAGGAGATTCAGTGTTTGCAAAAAACCATTTAGGGGTTTTGGTGCTAGCCTGCTACGTCCCTTCATAATACCTGCGTATTTCAAACAAGGGAGTACTAGATAAGTGTTCCGAGATTTGTTGAACATCTGCAAAACTGCTCGGCAACTATTATTTATTTATTTCATGACCTGACACCACAGGTTCCAAAATTTGTAGATTCTAACACTTCTTCCATTCTGTTCGTTCCCTCGCATCCACCATCCATGAAGGTCTTCAAGCTATTCTTTGCGTGGCTTCTTTTTATGATTTTCGCATCTGCTTGAAGATTTTTTCGCGTTTTTTACGAATTTCGTTTACATACTGGTCAAGTCGATTCTTCTTAGACTTTTGAGATAGCCTTGCTAGAGCGTTTCCACGTGGTATAGTGGAAGTCAACTGTACTGGAGCATTCTGGCACCAGGTTCACGACCCTGGAGGGATGAAAGGCTTGCTTGGTTTTGTGTGGGGTTGAACCTAGGTGTGGGTAGGTTGGGCCATCCGCATACGCTGCAGTTAAATAAAAAAAGAACACTCAACGGAAGGTGAAAATTAGATCAAATATAGACAGCCAGCTTTTTAGGGAACTACGGCGAACGGTCTGAATCTTTATCGCAAGTATTAAATGTGCGAGAAACTGTTTAGGAATAGAAGAAGTCAGCGGTCTACTGACGAATCCAAAACTTTATAATCGCCTTCTAAACCATCGACCGTTCTTTAGCTGTTTTCAGCCACGTTGAAAATTTTGGCCACCACCCACAAATACGAAGTCTTTTGAAATATATATAGAAGTCACATCGAACCAGTCTTTGTATTCAAACTTCTAGAATATCCCATCTTCGGTATTCAGGGATATACACATTAAATTTGGAACAAACATGCGCTGGATATGTGACTGGAAGAGTAGACGAAATCGAGCGCAAGTTGATGCAAAGGTATTTGCAACTGCATAAGAAAGATGGCTCATGGAGTGACTCCTGCAGATTCGAGTATGTCAGAAGCAGCATAAAATCGCTTTAATAGTCATCATAAGCGAATTCAAGCGGGAGAAGAACTGCTGGCCTTGTATGACGGATGATTTTGATAATCGGTTGCTTGTTATGATTATAGCCAGAGTATCATCGTTCAGTCGACCGTTTTACTCCACAGTCTGATCAGACAGACTTCCCATTAATGTGCTTTGGCATGTCTGCAGAAAAACCTTCATCGATTTTCCATGTCCCTAGAAAACCAGCTGTTTATGCATACCTTCTATAGTTTTTATTTATTTCGTTCCATCCAGCTGACCTTCTTTTCGGAAAGGGTAATAGCGTGCTTGGCCCCCACCGTGGACACCAACGGTCCGGGGTTTTGCAAATATCTCGGCATCATCATGTTTATATTTCGCACAATACCTTGTCATTAAAAAGGGTAGGAAATAAATAAAAAATGACGAGGTATTTTTTTCGTTTTATCTATTTGCTCCACATTTTTTCCTTAATTGATTGTTGTTGCTATAATGTGCTATAATGAGGCAGCAAAAGAGACATAAATATAACTAAGAAGAATTTCCATGGCACAGCTTTGAAATGTAGCACTGTGATTTCAGAGAGCTGCCGCTGAACCGTGGCGACATCATTCGAGTCAGAAGAGAGGTGGACGTGAACTGGTTGGAAGGCGAGCGAAATGGTCAGTGCGGTCTGTTCCCCAGGAGTTATGTGCAGGTGAAAAATGATCCCATAACAGGAGAAAACCTCTTTCTTTACTATAGTTTTATATTCGAGCATAGAAACAAAAAGAAACATATTCAAACATAGAAAGTGATGAAGAACATTGACAACGCAATAGCGTTTTAGATGGACGACGAATTCGACCGATCGCGCAGCACAGCGAAAGTCATTTACCCATTCACACCTAGGAGGAACACTGAACTCGGACTAAAGATGGTTAGTGATGTTTTGCCTTCCTCCAATAAGCTCTGTTGGAAAGGTCTCTATCTTCAATGTTCCTTCCTGCAAGAAACATTGTTTCGTGTATGAATCAATGAAGGGTGTCGTGGCCACGATCTGTCTTCAGCGACGTGGTCTCCGAAATAAAATATAGCATGCAATCCTCATCAGCAGTCCTTTCGCCCGTATAGGAAAAACATGTGAGTGTAGTATGTAAAAACCATGCTCAGTGGAGCAGCATGTTTACAAAGGAAATCGACTTTTCAATGCATTTTAATTGGCTTACAGCGCTATTAATGTCTTCTTGACAGCCACGAGAAGTGATAAATTATTCAGTATACCTCGGGCGGCGCACAGATACTTTTGTGTAACTATTATAGACGAAGCTAGCTCTCCTATTAGAATGCATCAATGTTAAACTACGAGCTCTCATGCTACTGTTAGCAAAACTCAGAAAGGGGAAATAGCACCTGAAGTAAGTATTAAACAGTACACGGTTCATTTACGAGGAAATCATCATGGCGGCAGGTATGTGAAACTGCGGTTGAGGAAATAGTAATTTTTGCCTCTACACATTTTTAACCCTGAAAATCTGAGATAAAAATTTTGTGTGTTATAAAGCGAGCGTAATGAATTCTCAAACAAGTCGATCCTACTCCGTTCAGGGCAAGCCAAGGTCCTTATCACTACGGAGCCGGCAAATTTATATTAGAATTGTCCAATAAGCTGCTTTCGATCTATAGTGGCCGACAAATGTCTGTGGAACAGGCATAGGCAACGTGTTAGCGTAGTTACTCTATGGTTTTAAAGAGAATCTCGACTGAAATTCAGGGATATTCATGAAGGCAAACCCTTCAAATTGTAAGCGAACCGTACGCTAAACCCGAGGACCTTTGTGGGTGGATGCGAGGAAAACAATCGAATTAAAGAAATGCTTGAATCGACACAGTAGACGATGTCGGGTTATGTAGATAAATAAATTAAACTGTCAATTTCCATCAAACCAGCCAACGGGTCAACACTTCATAATAATTGATACTCGACCATTAGATCAGACCGGTGATGCGAACGTTTCATTATAGGGTGAAGTGGTGACTATTCGAAGGGAAATAGATGAAAACTGGTATGAAGGTACCAATCATCTGGGTGAAATTGGTATCTTTCCACGAAATTATGTAAGGTCTCTCTGTGGGAAATCGGATCCTTACAATGAAGTGGGTTTTTCATCTCTCATAAATAAGTATATTTCATTCATTATTTCTACTATTTCGGACGCTGAGTGTCTAAGTGTAAATTTCAGATTTTGACAAACTCGCCAGACCGGCCCAAAACGCCGAAAGTCTTTGAACGAGATGAGCACTTCTCAAGACCTAATAGGTAAGCATAGTTATTTCTTGTTTATGGGGTGCGTGTAGCCCAGTGGTTAGAGGTGCCCTGGTATACACAAGAGGTTCTCAGTTCAATCCACCATCGCGAGCTCATCAAGCTCTCCATTCATGCAACGTTGGCAAATTGATACCAGACTTGCCTGCGAAGAATGCAGCATTAGCTTAGTACATTGGTAAGCCACCGCAAGTGATTGTATATGACAGATATTCAATCACCTCTTCTAACGGTGTCTAGACGCATCGCTCAGAGAATGATCAACGCCGAAAGCCCTACCTTTATTCTATCTCTTATTTGTCGTTTTTCTAAATAGTTAGAAGCATTTAACGAACCTTAACATATGCCTGAGCGAAGTCATTTCCAGGTATTCAGCTGCTTCTGCTCAAGAAACTCTCGCTTCTCCTCAAAATACAGAAGGCGTCGAAAAACGCGTTGCGAAGGGCACAGTTAATGATATATGGTATGGTTCCTAGAATGATCAGGGAATTATTGTGAAGGTTTCGTTTAATATTTGTCAACGATTCAAAGAACGCTGTTGTATGACTCTGGGTAAATTCATCGTCTAGTGTAAACTGGCGCAAGGTTACGTGAAGACGTTTATGACGCACGAGTGTGGACTGGTTTGAACAATGTCCTTATATTCACCATGTACTGCATTTTCCTATAAAATCGTAATCAAACGCGTCAACAAGGATTAACGCGCTAAATCGCCAGTCAGCTACTTGTCGTAGTGTTGGATCGCATTTCTAAATGCGTTACCAATGTGGAACCTTATCGTATTTACTTCATTCGTTTGATAGTGGCGAGTTAGCAACGACAATTAGCGGAATACCTCTCTAACTGTGATACTGCTGAGAGCGATCATTATAATAATAGGAGTCTTCCAATGCTTTACCTTCCGTTCTATCGGGTGGGAGAATGTTCTCGAACTGCGATGTACAGTAGCGGACTCATCCGTCCTTAGTGATCTCCTGTACGTAGTGAAAAATATTTCGAAGTTTGTGTTAGGATACTCAGCAAGCAATAAATTTGTCATAGCAGAGCGTTTCGAACTATCAGTAGCTTTACTTCCGTCGGAGAAGTAGGAGTGGAGATCATACCGAAAGTGTGATGCTTTTGTTGTCCCTTTATTGGGTAAGAGTAGCCCAAAGAGGGGATCCAGGACCGGAACGATAGGCATTTGGTACTTCACATCGGAATTTTTTGGTGACTGACGAATCTACAAGTAGTCTAGGAGTTGTGGAGACCAAAGTGGACTCCAAAACTTGGAGTCGTTTGAAAAAATATTAATAATGAGACCGATAAAAGACATGATTGCCTGTGAAAATGAATAAGACTTTAGAGAAATCTGCAAAGATCACAAAGAAATGACCGGTTTCTGCCACAAATTTGTATGATAAGCTCCAATTTCTCGATAAAATATTGAAAAGCGAAACTTTTCTTTTTTTTCCTTTTTCTTTTCCTATTTTTCACTTTTTCTTTTCCTATTTTTCGCTTTTTCTTTTATCTTTCCCTTCTTTTTTCTTTCTTTTTTATGGTCATTGTTAGCTTTCAGTGCGTACTTTGTTTTCTCGTAAATATGGAACGTGACATGTTATTTGTTTATTGTCCGGTTTCTTATATCACTTTTAGCATATTTATACAGTAAGCTCTCGTTCTAATACTTTTATATTTCTTTACATATTTGTAGTACGACCCTTGTTCACAAACTATAGGAATCTCAATACGGTCTCACCTTCTGCTCGTGGTCCTCCATCCGTTATCCACGAAGATACTCACATTCTGCTCATGGGTTTCGGTGCTGTTTTCAGGATTTTGTCTTCATCATGGATATCGCTGATTTTTTCGTTAAGGAACCTCATAGTATCCTTGTCGGACCTTTTTCTAGGTCTTCACCTTAGGCAATCGCTTGTCTTTATGGATCGAATGAAAGTTTTCCCAGGCATTTCTGATGCTAGTTTACTGACTCCGAAGGCACTGAGGTCTTGTTTGACATAGAGCGAGCTGGAGCCAATGACCATCGCAGTACTACACGGCATCTCTACGCTCTGCAGTCGTGTCCGATTGATATTGCCGTAAAAACTGTCATTTTTTTAAAGTTCGAAATTTGGTTTCCACATGTTAACACCATTTGTTGGCAGTTACTTATATGTGATTTACCGTAACGTAACCAAAATTAGCTACTCAAGGACATATGATTGCAGGATTCATGGCCATTCTGAGACCGACCTGACATCGCCGAGCAGTGCCAAGAAAGAACCGTACGTGTGCACAGCCGACAAAATTCCTAAAGGCAGCCAAACGTAAGCAGCTGGATCTTTCCTTCTTTCTTTTACAAGATATTTTCTTTCATTGTAGTATCATTGTTAGCATAAAATTGATAGGTACCTGCAAGTGCTTCTGATATGTGGAAATCTCTTACGCTTTAGTTTTAGTTTAGTTAGTTAGCTTTGGCTTTAGTTACCTCTTTCTATTATACTACAAAATCATTCCTGAATTTATTACCTCTACAAGTCGCTATTGTCCACCTATATCTCCTTGTCTATATCTGATATCTTCTTTCTTTTACTGTTGTTTCTCTTACGCAGTTATTCATTGAAGTCACGGAATGATATAATAATACGCCAAAATCAAGGAGCTTCCAAATTCCAAACCTTTTTCGAGCTATGGTGGTTAGGATCAGCACATTTCCTTCACTTCTATAGCATCTCGTTAAAAAATGATAGCTCTACCTTTTGGTTCTCTGTGAAGGAGGCAAGTGTTCAGAGGTCATGTTAATCCTCCTTGACACTTCCTGTTAAGAATTTATTTGCAAATCAGACTTACAGTGTGAAACAGCGATCATGCTTCCTCGCTCTGGCTTTCGCCACATCTTTAGAATCTATAGATTTTTCACTCTGACTCAAAAGGTTAGATTCTGAGCTCTACAGTTTTAATGCAACTTTATTTCTTTTAAACGTTGAACATTAGTAGTCGATGACAGTGGCCTGAGGGCCGAGTCGACGCACTCATCACGTTTCTTTGATTCATCTGAGATAAACTCTGCGAGGTCTCCGGCAAGAATCTTCTTTGAATGCGAAGCTTCATTGCATACCGCACAGTTGGGCGGTTGTTGAGCATTTCATCTTAGCTATGGTAGATTGAACTCTAAGAAAGATTCTCGGAAATGTTTTTGAATACTGAAATGAACTTCCAATCCACTATTGCGATGAAATGGTCCTTCACTTCGAGTTTATTGAAGGAACGCCTCTCGCTTCTCAATAGATTTTTAGAGTAGTGCAAACTGAAAGTCCGGAACTGGTTCCGGAAGCAACTGTAAATGGGAAATTCACACACAAATAGAAAACAAATCTGATGATGACCTTCTGTGACATCATCTATAACAATGTCAGGGATTTCAGCCCTAGTTTTCATCGCTCGGATTGAAACGTTTGCTACCTGGTTACTTGTGCACATTTCAAATTTTCTAATAACTTAAATTGCAGCTATCGAGCTCTTTATAAATTCACTCCAACGAAAAGCGATGAAGTCTCGTTGGAAGTGAACGACATTATCTTCGTCGTGGAGAAATGTGACGATGGTTGGTATATCGGTAAGCACAACTGGTAATCGATTAAAGCTTTTGTTAAGACTTTTACCCGGTTAAATCCATTGCTATTGCGATGTTATAAAGCTTTACTTACTTACTTGATACTTGAATGTTCCGTCCTAACTGGTTGTGCGGGCGCCATCAATCTCCATTTTTCGGAGATTTCCTGGTTAAGCCGTTGTGGCTCGCTGAAATCCCGAGGTCAACCTGGCCAAGGTCTGCCCCAGGTATAAAGCTTTTGCAATTGAAAACCAGAAAATAAGATAGGTTGCAATATGTAGTAGATATTTCAACATTTAAATTATATAACACATTGCGATGATATTAGCAGTGCAGTTTCAAACACTGTAAAAAAACTTTGGAAGCTCTAGACGTTGATCAGTCCCTAAGAGATGCCCCATGCATTCGACTTCATCAAGCATCGTTTGGAGGTGATTGGATGCATACCTGGCCTTTACATTAACTAGTGGTGGCCTACCGATTTATTGAGTCAGTGCTGCTATCCTCCCAGACAAGTCTGGTACCAATTTTCCCACCCTAGACGGGTGAAAGGCTTGTTGGGGCCATGGGCGCAAGAATCGATCCCATGTGCATTGCAGGCCTCCTCCGACCCCTGCGCCACACGTGGCCCTTATATATGCATTCAGTCACCTCCAGACAATACTTTACTATAATGCATAATTTTCATATCTTCAACTGCTTTTGTTTTGCTTTTCTACTTCGTCATCTCTTCTTTAAGCAGCAATATTGGAAACCTTTTTGAGAATTATCTCAGTAGTTGTCGTTTAATTTTATTCGAATTTTGTGTCCCTGATTTAGCGTAAAATGTTTGTGCTCACTTCATTTCTCCTGGTACAATTTTAGCCGTTCAAAAAGAGGATAAAGCTCTCGGCATTGATCAATGCTTGAGAGATGCGTCATGCATTCATCTCCATTAAGCATCCTTTGGAGTGATTAAATGCATATCTGGCCTTTACAATGACTCGCGATGGCTCACCGATGTATCGAGCCCGTCTGCTCTCCTCTCAGCCAAGTCTGATACCAATTTACCGACTCCGGAAGGATGGAAGGCTTGGTGGGCCGTAGACGCGGGATCAATCCTACTTTAGCCGTTGAAAGAAATAAAAAAGCGAATGATTTTTCGATTACTGGTTTAATCCATAAACCATCGTGTTGTTTAGGTACCGTCTTACGGACAGGACAGTTTGGAACGTTTCCCGGAAATTATGTGGAAAGGCACTGAGGTTGTCAGAAGGACGATCGAACGACTGAGACGGAGCAACTTCGACAACGAGAACTATATGAATATAAATACTTTTCACTTTTTGTGTTACGCTAAAGGAACCGTGATCTTAACTGATAAGTCACACAATCGACTTTCTAGGATTTTATCCGCAGACGTGCGAAATTTAATCCTTTTAATTATCGATCAACTCTAACCTCTACCAGGAAGTGTCCACCATCACACTTTTGCACCACGGTTTCTCAGCGAAGCTCTGATGACATGAAAAATTACGTCATTTTTACATGAGGGTTTTCTTCTTCTTTGAGGACAGCGTAACTACTTACCACTGCAGACCGTGATATTGAGTTACTCAAAATAATAGGTTCTAATCATCAAGGATAAATGTGTATATCTAAGCTCATAGGAAGCTTTGTATATCAAAATTTCCAACTTCTGACTGTTGAAATGTGGGACCCAATGTCGATCTGGCTCCTCTGCACGACTCTGCTGTGTAGTTGTGTTTGTCGGCTCCTTTAGGATCTTTCCCACTTTTACAAATTCATATAGAAACATAAAAACAAGATAACTGAAACACTTCACATCGGCAGACTTACACGAGGTTGACATAAATATTTATTTGCCTTATGCTTCGGTTCCTTAACCGTCTTCGAAGCCGGATTGATCCGAATAGATTCTTTCTCCGACATGTGTCTTCGCCACCGCGTAAAGGTGAATCTAGTGGAGCATCGCTCGAATGAAGAACCTTGGAAATGGCTCTTTTATATAGGACGGTTGCTGTTGATTGTAATTGTCCGTTGACAATAACTTGTTTTTACCCGAACAGTCTATCCTGCAGCAGTCGGTACCATTACCAGCTAAAACACAGCGTAGCAATGTTTCAAAAATCGACTTTCCTTTAACCTCAGTATGACTAATCAACATCTGTAAAAGATCTTAACCGATTGAAGTTCCTCGTTCGAGCGGTGCTCGACTGGATTTGACTCGACGCGAAGACACATGTATGAAGGAAGAAGAGCCGAGCCGTGGACAACCGAATCCGTTCGAACCGGCCCTGAGGAATGCGAAAGCGCCGAAACATTAGCCAAATAAAGGTTTTTTATCAACCTCGTGCTAGCTTATCAGTGAAAGAACACACGTTCGTTAATCGTAACGAGATTAAAGAGAAATCGGTTTTTGAAATGCTCTTCATATCATTCTGAAAGGAGTTGTATTGTAATCGCACAAGAATCGTTACATCAACTTTATTGCTTATCGAAGTGTTCAGCGACATCTCACTGAAATCGAACGAAGAATCGGGAAAACTCCTGATCCACATGCTCCCATATGGTCGTCTTCATTCAGAGACATCAAGCCAACTCCTGCCAACCCTTCGCGTAGAGCATAGCGCATATGAAATGATCGTCGCTTATAAGCGAAGTCAAAAACAAAACCATTAATAATACAGTTTAATTGTCCTTTTCCAGTCTTCCTTTTCACCGCATATATTCTTTTCAACCTTTTTCTTTGAAGTCAAAAAATAACTCTGTCAGTGGCACACGCAACATGATCATCTACCATTTGAACATAGCTCAGGTGCGATTTCCTGCCCTCATCATGGCCAGCTAACGACCAGGTTCGACCTCTGAGTTTTCACAGATCGCTGAACCGCGCTTGATTAATATCTGGAGAAAATAGATACTAGTAAGAATTATTTTTCAATATAAGCTATTACCACTTCAATTTACATAACATCACTTACACGAGGGGTCGGAAGCGCAGTACTTATTATCATGAGTATGATGCCAGTCCGACGCCACGGGCTCATCGAAGCTCTCATCCCTTCGCGATCAGGAAATTGCTACCAGACTTCTCTGGGAAAGACTTTACTCTCTACGGTGCTAGTCGGAACACTCTTTCCAGACTATTTGAAGACCCCAGGCGGAGTCTCCTTAAGCAGCAGTCAACGATATTCATGACAAAAATAAAATCCTCAAGTAGCATCACCCAAAAAGTTGAAAGGCGAAGGAACGAAGAGAATGCAAGAAGTGTTTGGGTCCGTAAAGTAAATGTGGAAAGCGGGTTGTGTAAAAGAAAAACCACATTATCTTATTACATTATTAAGATCTTATGCAAACAACTCCTAAGTGGAGTCGTATTCGTGATAATTGACATAAAGATCGATTAAGGGCAGTCGCGCAAACAGGCAGGATATCCAAGAGAGCTCAGCATAGTGCTCTCCGATACGTCCACACGATAATGGGACTCGGTGAAACATCGCAATAAGATTAGCCACTCTGCATGAAATGACCGTTTTCCGAAATTACAAGTGTTTTCTTTCTACTTATGTGTTTGCCTTTTTTGCTATAATACGTTGTCATCACCATCGAAATGAAGAACAGGGCTCCGAAATGGAGTTACTCAAATATCGCCCAAATTATGTAGCGCAGTTCTCAAATAACTGAAGTGATTGAATATATCTTTCTACTTCTGTTCAGCAAGCACGAGGTGCTATTTTATTTCTTTATTTACGCACAAGCTGACGTTTCGGCGGATTTCGCCTTCCTCAGAGCCGCTTTCTATGAGTCTTCCACTGAGTATATCGCGTGAAGACCGACCGCACAGAATGTCGGAACGCCGATCGGAACATTACGCTTCCATGTGAATTCTGTGCGGTCGATCTTCACGCGATATACTCAGTGGAAGACTCATAGAAAGCGGCTCTGAGGAAGGCGAAATCCGCCGAAACGTCAACTTGTGCGTAAATAAAGAAATAAAATAGCACCTCGTGCTTGCTGAACAGAAGTAGAAAGATATATTCAATCAATGCTGAGGTTAATAGAAAGTCAGACTTGGGAGTAAATGAAGTGAGATAATAAAGTAATGGGTGTCGATAGCCTGCATATACGCCGTCTTCACTTTCCAGATGAAGACCTTTTTGTAATAAAGAGCCAGGTGAAAACAATACCGACCTATCTTTACGGCACCTATGTAACGTTTGGATCCTGCTTGAGTATTAAAAACTAACGGAACGATAATGCTTCAGATGCTTTCGGCTAAGTTTGGCACCCATTATTATGAACGGCTTAGCTCAAGATCTGAGGAAAACAGCTGTTTACAAAGTTTCTAAGAGCATCATGATAATACCAAAAAAGGAAAATGAGTGCTAAATAGATAGGATAACAATACGGCCGCCATAACTTCTTGCGGGCAAGGCCCAATTCCCTTAGAGTGCCACATTGTGTCCGTTTTGAAAACAACCCAAAGCTTGAATACACGTTGAATATGGGAGATCCAGGATATTAGTGACTACCAATTTATTAGTCAGGCCGAATTAGATTACTTGAACCAGACATGTTATGCAAAATATTTTAACGAAGACCACTGAAAAGAAGCCATAATCGACTATGGCCCAGTGAATATCAAGCACAACACGTTATCGACTGAAGAACATGGCGGTTTATAGCCACACACACCACGTCTAGTTCATATGGACCTGGCATGTTAGGTGTCGGTAACAGTACCTTAATGGTGGATTTGATCCGTTGGCTAAGTCATAAGCGAATTGCTGAGCATCTAGCACGCTCTTCACAAATTTAAACCCACTCTCCTGAGTGGTGGACTTCGCCCTTTTCAGTGCTTTACAGCCTGAACATGTAGTTCACAATATGAATAATAGAGCCGTTTTACTTATTATTTAGTCCAAAACATGCCGGTCATTAAGTTAGGTCAAGCAAGCAAAAAAGTTTAAGCAACTTAGATGTACTTCTTACCTTATACTTTACGGATTGCTGATCATCAATGCTAATCCATCTACCGCTAGTCGAAAACGCATTCACTGTCATCGAATCCCAGTGTGTCTGCCGGATTGTACCAGTGTACTTGAGGCGTTGACACAGCTTAAAAACAGAAATAATTGAAACATTTACCATCATATGAACTCTTCTGATATTTACTATTCTACTTCTTAAGCAGAAAAAAGGATAAAGGTCTCGACGTTGATCAACCCCTGAGGAAATACGCCGTGGATTCGGCTTCATTCAGCATCGTTTGAGGTGATTGAATGCATATCTGGCCTTTACAATAACTCGCGGTGGCCTACCGAAGTATCGAGTCAGTGCTGCTGTCCTCCTAGACAAGTCTCGTAACAACCTGCCGTCCCCGGAGGGATCGAAAGCTTGGTGAACCACAGGTGTGAAGATCGATTCCTGTGTTTGACGCAGGGCGCCTCCTACCACCGCGCCACACGCACTCTTGCTTTTTAAATACTGAACAAAAACATGGCATAAAAAAGCTGAATGAATGCTTGCAGAGATATTCATAGTGCAAACACAATAATTAAACATATTAATCAGGCGCTGTTACATTCTGCCTCAATTAATAAATTCTGCCGCTGTGAAGACCTCACAATCGATGTGTAGTGATATTTTAAAGACCTTTCAAACAGGCTAAAGATATAGGCGTAGAAGATCTTACCTCTGCCTGACCAATGATCGAATACTCTTTTTCAGTCGGTCTACCGATACCGATATCTGTCCAGTTCAACAGAGACTGTTCCATTCCGTAGGATGGTATTAGTAGTAAGATTTTCGAAGGCATCAAACCGGACCTTTCCCAGTCACGAATAGCGGAATCCTAAGATACTGCAATGCTATAGAACTGCCGTATTTCTGTTCAGCTTGTAGGCTTATAAAGAAGCAACTTATAAATTTGAAATAGTAGCGAGATCGGAGTTCCGCCCATGTTATAAAGCTTGATAAAACAATTCTGATTACAAAGAATAACTTACTATGGAGGTAATGGACTTGTTACTGATGTCAACAGGGAACAATGGGGAGTGGACGAAGGCACCGTCGGAAAACAGAGGAACGGAGAACGGCTCGAGCACGACGCGATGCAGCGAGTTCAGCAGCGTGATATCGTAATTCGCGCGCAGATTAGTATGCCATGCCGAGAAGCTGAAGTAGAAGCAGAAAATTTTTATGAAGTGACCCAAATCTTTGCGAAATCGCCGTTTCACATTAATAAAATCAAACGGCTTTAGCTCACTACTGCTCTCTAAACAATTTCAGGTGTTTAAAAATCGTTCAAGTCCAAACATCTAGCCCAGTTCTCCGGTAAAGTTTCCCAACAGGTTTCACTGATGTATTGTCTTCCGGATCACATGAACATCGTTCTAATAATATAATTCATAGACTCTCTAGGAAGAATAGATGTGATCAACGGGGTTAGAAATTTAAGAAACGAAAAATACGCAGTCATCTTTCGAATACCGTTGTCACTCCACCTTTTATTTGTTCTTGTTCGCCTATGTTATCCAGGATTGGTAAACGAACATGACTTCGACTATAGAATTCTCGAATGCGGGGACCAGTAACGAAACAGCCAAGTATGCAAATCTATCCTATATATATCCTAAACCTAAAGAGGTAAGCCTACAAAGCACAAAAAATTTGCTAACTCGGAGCGCTACTAAAATTATAGGGAACTTCGGTAAAGCATGAGGAAAATATAGCAAGGCGCGGCACAGCAGAGATTACAGGAAGAAGAAAGTTGACGAGAGGTAGTTCGACAAAAAAGCCAATGATTGCTCATCAGAATGCTTCTAAAACTTAATTAACATTCCATGAAGAAATTCTGCTCCCCAGAAAACGTCAATCGCGACGATAAAAAAGCTAAGGCTTTCGACGTTGATCAATCCCTGAGGGATGCTCCATGCACTCGACTTCATTAAGCATTGTTGTAGGTGATTGAAGGCATATATGGCCTTTACAATGACTTGCGGTAGCCTACCAATGTATCGAGCCAGTGCAGCTATCCTCCGAGACAAATTTGGTACTAATTTGCCAACCCCGAAGAGATAGAAGGCTTGGTGAGCCATGGGCGCGGGGAACAATCCTAAGTGTGTCTCGCAGGGCGCCTCCGAGCACTACGCCACACGTTCCACTAAAAATCACAGTGATGACCAAAAATTTCCAAAGGCGCTTCCAGAAACACACGATAGTGCAACGGTTTTCTTACTTATCATCTTCATCACTAACGAAAAAATACAAAAAAAGACAATGAAAAACGATGATATCATCGCCCACCGAATGCTAACGGTCTTGTCGCATTCCTCTTTCGTTTTCATTTCTTTTTTGAGTAGTCGAAGAAAATGAGCGAACTGAAGTTTTGTAATTTTGGTAACCAAATCAGCACATCGTAGCTCAACTCCGCCAAATGAGAACTCGTCCATGAATGACCGTATCGTAGCAGCCAACTTCATGCGCTTAGCTATAAACTGCTATTTTCTTCTTAAAAAAATTACCTTCCAGAAGTTTTAACCTATTATTTACTGCCTACTCTTTTTAATGGCACGGTATTGTCGATTTGGCCTCCCCAGATCAATCCTGCTGGCGGGTCATTGCTGATGGCACTAATTGCTAGAACTAGCTGAGACACAGGCGAAACTAAAGACCTACGTAGTGTGGTGGTGAACGTGTTAGCCCCTCGAAAGAGTAATGGCGCGTTCGTTCCCGCAGACACCTGCGATCCGGAGTTTTGCAAATATCTCGGCATCATTGAAGATATCTTTCAGAACATTCCTTTCTATTCTTTATACAAGATTATTCCAGATCACTACATTTCCATTATTGTATGCTGAGCAATTTTTAAATGTTTCTCTATGTAGAATACGAAACTCATCGTTACCCCATATCCAATTGTTAAAGCTTATTCACCGAGTTTTTTAGTAAAGGTGTTATCGAATACCTCTGCTTAGCATAAATTGAACGAATTCTCCTTTCTCCATCCCACAACGCAACGAAATCACCATGTTCTTCATATTAGAACGGAGACCACTCTGCAAAACTGCTCAGAATTGCCCTCTTTTCCTCTAAAGGGATTGCAAGTAACAAACCAGTTGCTTGGCTACATCACGTTGTTCTTCTGAGGGGAATCGAACTGTGGCGTTGGCATCGATCACTGCATGTTCGACCACCACCTCGGTGCACAGTTCGAACGGAATCTTGCTTGCATCGAGACGTTGTGCTACAATGCAAACATTATGGCCTCGTAAAGCAGAAATGGAGGCTTGCTGCGTCAAATGGCGCCATATTATACTTTTTAGGCGTTCTCAAACAAGGAGCACTAAAACACTCATCTATATTTAATACACTGAGAATGTCACTGAAACATAAAGCATGACTTAAACCCACTTAAACTCATGCGTGGCCAAAAATGTTTCTGCTTTCCAAATTCAAACGGTCTTATCTCACTACTGATTCACTCCCATGAAAACCACTAGAATCTGAAAAACCTAACTGCTGATCTTCTTATTCAAGCATGACGTCTTCTAGTTCTTATAAACCTTTGTGGCTTTTTTCTTTCATCGACCTCGTGTTTAAAACCGTACTGAAGAAAAAATGGCAAAAGGCGAAAAACGACTGAATGAGCTAGATCTTATGTTATCTAACGCATCGTCGATGATCGCATGCCTTTTTTCCATTTTATGTAACTGTGTGCCGCGCAATGGTCGGAGGTAGGAAGTGCCCTGCAAAAACACACGTGGAATCGATCCTCTTGCCCATGGCCCACTAAGTCATCCATCTAGGTCGGAAAAATGGTACCAAACTTGTCTGTCATTGTAAAGGGCAGATATGCATTCAATCACCTCCAAAAGGTGCTTAATGAAGTCGAATGCATGGCACATCCCTCAAGGATCGATCAACGCCGAGAGCTTTACACTTTTTATGTAGTTGCGTTAAAGGCATCAAAAACCGAACCATCGTTTCACTTTTGGAAAGTTTAACTTTTGACAAGGAGAGGAGTGTGGGAGTTTCTTGAAGTTATCTCCGAAATGTGATGCAAAATTAACTACTATTTTGAAGCCTTGCTGTTCTTCGACCACGAAAACCCTATAAAGGACAAAAAACACGAAAAATACTTGTAATAACGTTTCGGGAATCGCACTCTGTGAGTGCCAAAAGCAGTTTTTTCTTTAGATACAATAGTAAGAGCATTAATGGTCAGTTAACCTTGACTGTTATTGAAATTCAACAACAGATATCTACGGCACTGTGAAGTTGTGAAAAACTACAGTAGCTGAAAATTCTAGCAACTCTCGGACGTATATGAGGTGAAGATCTTTGTCAATTTTCACATTTGTTGTAACAGCAATCAAATTGTGAATCCAATCCCGTAATGTCGATACCACTAACCTTCATCGAGCGCTGGTAGACGGTAGTCGCAGACGACTTGAAACGATGACGAACACTTTGATTGATTCATCACAGCACAAAGTGTACATACCTACACATTTGTAAATTAACGGCAAAAACCGGTATTTACTTTTAAAGAAACAAAAATAAAAGCTTTTTAAGGAGAAAGACATCCTTATTCAACGCTGACCTGAGCATCGACAATACTCTGCAGTATCGGAAATGGACGATCGGGGCAGTCTGCGTTCGGGTTATCCTGTGGAAGCCCGTGGATGGCAACTCCAGCTAGGTTGTTCGATGAGGTCCAAGTTGCCTATAAGAGCAGAACTGACAGAAGATTGAGCGCAGAGACTGCATCCTTTTCATCACTTTTCTAAATTAATTTCACCTCTAGATAACTTTTCTAGAGTTTCTGGATTTCCCAAAAGACATTAGTGGTCACTACTGCGCTGTGGACGCGGATTAAGGAAGAGCGAGTGTGAAGCTTCTATTTAACCCACAATGTAATTACATGGATAAAAACAGGGATAACCTTCGGCCACGTTTACTTCTTATAGTATATACATGGTATTCGATTTCCTCAAGCATCGCAGAAGCAATTGAATGCATATCTGGTTCATACAATAATTTCTACTTCCCATATGATGTATCAAGCCACTGTTTCCATACTCTGATTCAAATTCGCCTTCTTCGAAAGGATGGGAGGCTAGGCTACACTAAGATAAGGAGTTGAGCCAACCAAGTCTGCATTACAGAGCCATTTCAAACTGGTACGCTTCATGAGCTTCTCAGTTTCACGTATAGGTGTAAAAAAGCAGTTTAGCATGTGTCTAGGTTTAGGTGAAATGCAAGCACTTATATGTTGACAGGTATATAAAATAAAGAGCCACGGCTTCAAACATTCCGAAAAAATAATTTTTTATATTTTTGTTGAGTAAATAAGAGGTTTCATTTTATTTTTTGTTACGAAAAAACCGACGTTCCGGGGTTTTCGCCTTCCTCAAAACCTCAAGAAAGGTCAAGTTTACTGCGATCTACCCAGTTCCTTAACACCTCCATAACCAAACAGAGAACATGCTAAACCAATATTTCAATCGCATTGAAAACAAAGCAACTTCTTCGCACACTCTGTGGGATCGCGCGTGGTTGCGAATCGCTCCTCCTTGCGATTCATTTTCGGATTCTTTGGATTCACCCAGAATGCCTGAAGAGTTCTGCGCGCTGGTGTTTTCCGCTGATTCTTGCGCGACCACTGCAACTTCTGCTTCACAATCTTCCTGTGGTGTCTTTGTGCCATATGCGCACCTAGTGGAACACTTAGTTTAACTTAAGTTTACCGACTAGTTGTTCTTTTATACGGACGCAGAGTGGCCTACCCGTTTCATCAATATGTTCTTCACCACATACTTTATAAGAAATCAGATGAACCGTAGCCAAACTCATGCAAACACCGTCTCTACCGTGGTGGTATATCATGCAATTTTTCGCTGTGCATATACGGTCATGTAGGCGGTTGCGAAATAGCTGATGTCTTAGAGTCCTCAGTGGTATTTCAATCACTGCTACCGAGTTCACTACACCGGCCTTTCTCAAGCAACGTTTTATAGCTCCACTTACTTCGTTCGAAATGAAGGAAAGAATAAACGTGACCTCATTTTCACCAGTGTTATCGTTTCGTGGCTTGAGTTTTCCTCTATACCGATCCCGAGAAGCTAAAGTTTCGTAGCCATTGGAAACGATCATTTCCCGCGCGAATTGCCGAGATTCCTCCTTCTATGCTCTTCCTGTGCACATATTGGTGGCTGTTCGAAAAATTTTTCCAGTAAGCACCCTTTATGAGTGAGAGGCTACCCTGTCGTAATGTAGCCGTTTCGGATAGGTTAATCTGAACATCCAAAAATGGAAGCCAATTTTTCTTCGGTTTCTCCCAGCCCAACATGATGTACTCTGCCTGTTTATTCAATGGCGCAAAACATTTGTCCAATTCGTTTTGTGCTGAGCAAATAACAAGTCATTTGTATATCTATAGTAGAGTAATAGCCGAATTAAAGTAATGGACTATCTGAAGGTTGAAACCGTAGCTCTTTGGAGTAGGTGTAGAGAAAAACCCAAGCCCCGAGGCGACAACTCTATCGATAATAAGGTCGCGTTTATCCTGACCTTGATTTCCAGCGGAAAGGACAATAGCGCGTTCGTTCCCCACCGCAGGCACTTACGGTCCGGAGTTTTGCAAATACAAATAAAGAAATAAATAAAAAAATTATAATATGTCAGCATCTTTTAACTTCTTCCATAATGGCTTTTAGTCACAGTATTGTGGTGTAATTTCCTACTCTATCTGATTTCTTCGATAGATTTTTTGAAGTTATTAAAATTGAAATTAATACTTGAGGATTTCGGATTCTACATCGACCTTGAGCGGTCGGTTATTTTTACATTCCTACTTTCTTTTCTGATTTCGGTTTTAACACCTCTCCGAATCAACTAGTACGAAAATCGAGCGAAGGACTCGTCGCCGAAAACACACCTCCCTCTGATCCACATCGTGGTGAGGACCTGGATACGCCCTTGCAAGGTTACGTAAGGACTCCAGGGAGGACCAAGTTGCACAACCAGCAATAGCCCATTCTCAGTACTCCGCACACTGGGTGCTCCCGTCTATGACGTCAGGCGGTGAGACGACCGGTAAGAGGCCAGAAAATCTCGGACTACGCAGGACGTCATTGGAACCGGATCTGACGAACACACGCACGACAAGCCATGGAATGGACATTGTTTCTTACTATGCACATATAATACCAGAACACCCTCCACAGACGCCGATCTTCACGCCCTTCTTGTAGCCGCAAATCGCATTAAATTTCATGTGATCGCATTACAGGAAACAAAAATCATGAAGACCGACATACGCCAACTAAACAACAGGACCCTTGTGATCCGTGGAGAAAAGGTCCCGTCACGAAATGTCGGTGGCGTAGACTTTGTCGTCCAACTCGTCGACTCGTGGTCCTTTCAGCTCGCATAGCCGTCCTCCGTCTTCAACTGTCGCATCATAAGAAGATCACTATCACCAACTGCTGCTCACTAACCGATGCAGCTGATGTGTACGAATTAAATGCGTTCTACTATCAGTTGCAGGAAGTCATACGCAATGATAAAGCATATCATAAATTTGCTGTTGGAGACTTCAACGCCAGAATAGGAAAGGCCAACGAGAGCGAATACAGGATCGGAAATTTTGGATTTGGAGAAAGAAATGAGAACGGGGACCGTATCGCAGGGCTCCTGTCAGCAGCAAGTCTCTTCCATGGAAACTCGTTTTTTCAGAAAAAAGAAAGCCGCAGCTGGACATGGGAGTCTCCCAACGACATAACTCATGCTGAGATCGACCATATTCTGACAAACAGAAGATGGTGCCTACTTGACACATTGGTAGTCCTGTCATCTGTACTGGTTCCTATCATCGCAGTCTTCGCGCGAGGATTCGATTCAGCCGCAAGCCGGAAAACAACTCTCTCCATCGACCACGAGGAAAAAGTCTACCTGCATACGACGAGAACATTCTGAACGAAGTCCTGTCCAAACGTGACTGGCAGATTGCAGAAGACCCGACCGAAGACTAAAGCTGCTTGTCGAAGGACTGAAAAGCTGTGCTGAATTCGCCTCGGTTTCTCAAGAAGATCGAATCGCATCTCCATCACTACTAAGGAGTTGCTCGAAAAGAGAAGAAAACTGGAGCTTGATCCTATTGCAATACTGTTAACATGGCTAGTAATAAATGCCAGCCGCAGAAGAGCTCTGCAGGAAGATCTGCAACGGTACAAGCAGAAGCAACAGAGAAAAGCAGTCCGAAAAAAAAGCCGTCCGTACTTGTGTGATTATAATGTTCCGATGTCAGCCCCGATGAACGAAGATAGGATCGTCAAAATTTTCCGCCATGATATGGAATTATTAGCGGAAACGCTTTTCCGTTCCACAATCTCCGTCCCGGGTCCTAATACCACCGCTGGAAAAAAACCACCTGGAATTCTTCCGTCGGAGGTTCGAGTTGCGATAGAAAGCATAAAAAGATGCACAGCTCCAGGACCCGATAATATCTCTGTCGATTTCCTTAGAGCTGGAGGCCACAATTTACAAGTACTTCTCGCAGATCATATGACAGGCCACCTTCAAAAAGAAAAATCCTAGACCAGTGGAGGATGACGCGCACGGTCACCCTGCCCAAAAAAGGAGACCGAAGTGATCTTTTTAACTATCGCTCTATATGCTTGTTAAGTGTGCTCTACAAGCTCTTCACGAAGATGCTCTCGCTTATGCTCTCGCGCATATCAAGGACAATGGATAAGGCGCAACCAGTCGAGCAAGCAGGATATCGAAAAGGATTTTGCTGCATAGACCACATCCAAGCCGTGTCCAGGGTCATCGAAGTTTGTCGGGAATACCACTTGCCTCTAGTCCTAACCTTTGTCGACTATGAGAAAGCGTTTGACAGTGTCGAAACGAATGCAATCCTGTCAGCGCTCGTCGACCAAGGAGCGGACCCGTCCTACATAAGGACTCTGTCCGATTGTTATTGAAACTGCACTACGAAAATACAGCTTTTTTATCTATCGACCTCTTACAATACGCATAGGAAAAGGGGTTCGACAGGGCGACACAATATCGCCAAAGCTGTTCAGTGCCGCACTGCAGTGGATAATGAAGTCACTCGATTGGAATGAGAAAGGCATACGTATTGGTGGTAAATTCCTACCAAACCTTCGTTTCGCCGACAACATTGTCATCTTCTCAAGAAATACTAGCAAAGCAGAGGTGATGATCAACGAGCTTAACGAAGCGGGAAAAAAGACTGTACTTCGCATCAATCAAAAGAAGTCCCAGTTCATAAAAAACCCATGGTACGAAAGCGAGAAAATTGAATTGGATGGCTCTTTTATTACAGAGACCACCTCGTACGTACCTTGGGCGATCAATGAATATGGAAAACAACATGAAAGGGAAACTACATAGAGGAAGGAGAGCAGCATGGGCCCCATTCGGGCCTCTCAAAGAAACCACAGACCAACTAAAGGACCCGAAAATCCGCGTTCATCTCTTTGATTCTACGGTCATCCCAGCGCTCTGTTATGCTGCCGAGACGTGGGTTGATACTTCAACTACGTCTAGAATACTTCGCACCGCTCACAGAGAGATTGAGCGATGTCTTCTGAAATATAACCAGCACTCTCAATATGTAGCCGGAATGCGAAGCTCTGACCTTCGAAATCTGTCACATCTTCGAGATCCAAGAGAATATACATCGACAGCGAAACATAGATGTGCCGGTCACGTAATGAGAAGAGCCGACGAGAAATGGACGAAGAGAACAGTAGAGTTGACTCCAAGACAATAGAAACGTCCTCTTGGACGACCACCTACACGTTGGGCGGACGTGTTCGTAAACAAAGTTAATCAACTGTACCCGCAGCTGCAGTTGTTTTACAGATCACGGTATGAGACTCGCAAGCGCTGCCATGCTTGAACAAGACCACCACCATGGACTACGATTGCGAGAGAAAGGAACGAATGGCATATGTGCTGGGGTCCGCACAGCTCATGAAGACGGACCATCCAAGTATCCAAGTAAGTAAGTATTTCAAGCGAAGTAAGTACAGCTATAAAGCGTTGCTTAAGAAGGACCGGTCTACAGAATTCGGTAACATTAATCGAAATACAACCGAGCACTCTAAGACTCCAGCTAGTTCGCGACCGCCTGCATGACTGTCTATGTACGACGCTAAATTGCACAATGTGCCCCAACGGTAGAGATGCTGATTGCATGAGTTCCGATACGCTGTATCTGATCGCTTGCAAAGCGTTCGAGGAAGGATACATTGTCGAAACGGGTAGACCACTATTCATCCGTATAAAAAAAACACCTAGCAGGTAAGCGTAAAGCTAAACCAGATATAGCTGTAGGCGTACACGAAACAAAGAGGCATAACGGGGAAGATTTAGAAGTAGAAGTCACCATGCTCGTACAGGAATCAACACCATCGCGCAAGACCCTCGAGGCATCCTGGATACACTCCAAGCATCCGAAAATGAACCGCAGGGAGGAATGCCGCATAATCAAGCCTGATCTCACGCAGTATTTAAGACTGATATTTCAATGTGAGAAGCACATTACGCTTTCATGTGAACACTGTGCTGTTGGTCTCCACGTGACATATCCAGTGGTGGAAAGGAAAGTGGTGAGTGTGCAAAGAAGCTATCCTGTGTTCAACGTGATTGTAATCTTGGTTTAGTACTTCCTCTGTTTGGTTATAAAGATGTTTGGCTGGGTATATTGCAGGCAACTTGACCTTTCAGGCTCTGAAGAAGGCGAAATTCGCCGAAGCGTCAGCTTCATCGTAATAAAGAATTAAACAGCACGTGTTATCTCAACAAGAATATAAGGAATTATTTGATGGATGCCGACAGTAGTAGAACGTCTGTCGAAAGAACTCCGAACAAATTCCAAACAAAATTTTTCAAATTCCTACCAAAAGCAAAAGTAAAAGTTCGGTGCGTATGGTCTGGATTTCCTTCTTAGTCCAACAATCTGTTCATACTTACCTTAATCTTTGCACTCTTTTCGTTATCAAACGCCACAAATACTGAGCCGTGGAATAAAGCCGGTACACCGCTTTCTTCAATCCAAAGAACCCGACTGTTGTTACTTTTAACTGCCTCACAGATCTAGAAGAAAAGAACCCATTTCACAAACATTTTGGTTCTCGATTATACATGCTGACGACATCAACAACGAATAATAACGGAGAACCTCCGTTTGCGAGAGTATATGATTTCCAAGCGTCAGCAGACTCGGAATGACGGGTATGCCGAACACCTTGTCGGTGAATGGAAGCTCCTGGTTGAGCGTAACAGAAGTAGGTACGGAAGTCACCGACACAACTAGCTTTTCTCTGAAAAACTTTTGCCAATGGACCGATGGAAACTCTAAAAATAGAGACCTTGATATGCCAAACAAACCAATATTTTCAGTCTATCTGCTAAACTTATTGGTGATCAAGTCACGAAACACTCAAGATGGCACCAAGATATCAACAGCCGTAATTGAGCCTTCTACTAATGCACCATTTCTCAGCTTCTTAGTTTTTTTAAGCTAGGAAACAAAAAAAGAATGGAAGTACCTCGGCACGCCACGATAGATCCAACTTCTCACGAAGGATTCCACGGTCATTCGACTATCCTGAATGGCTGGTCCTGCAAACATAGGCGAATGGTGGCCACTGAAAGCCTCTCGAGAAGAATGCAAACGATGGGTTTGTAGAATGATCAAATCAGTTGTACTGAAAAGAAAAAACGTTAGAAATACAAGCCCTGTGAAGTTGTTGTCTATACTTCTGCAAAAACTCTTTATGTTCTTAAACGAACCTGCTGATTACATTTCTGTCGTAGAGCTCTTTGTTGTTACTGTTTGGATCTATGGAGAGAAATACTTGAATGCCCTGAAATGTTTTCACTAAGATGATCAAGGGTTTAAGAAAAGCCCTCTCTCTAAAGCTCTTGGCGTTGATCAATGCGTGAGGGAGAATGCACCATGTATTCGTCTTCATTAGGCATCGTTTGGAGGTAATTGGATGCATATCTGGCCCTTACAATGACTCGCGTTGGCCTTCCGATATATCAAGTCAGTGTTGCTATCCTCTCAGGCAAGTCTGGTACCAATTTACTAACCCTGGAAAGATGGAAAGCTTGGTGGGCCATAGGCACTGGGGTCGATCCCATGTGTGTGTTGCAGGGGGCCTCCGACCACTGCACCACAGGCGCACTTTAAGAAGCAATTGCTATATGCTGTGATTGCCAACGGAAACGGCTAAAAGGGGTGTAGAAAAACTGGGAATGTGGGAAAAATCTAAAATTCGATTTTAATAGGACCGATTTTAACTGAATGTAGAACACAAAGAGACATCGGCTGGCCTACCAACCTTTCCTCCTATTGAGTTTCCAAAATTTCCTACCTCTCCTTTTTTTAGAGCCAGCATGTTATGAATGTACTGTTTAAATTCCACAAATAACTCAAAATTTTATTGGAGTCGGACTTAAAGTCAACGTCTTATCTTATCTTACCTGTTCCATTTTCCAGTCATCTTATTTGATTCCTTGTAACACCCCATTCCTTCTAAAGTGTATCTACATTATTTTATTTGCTTTTCATATTTTCTACAACTTTACCTGCGAAAATTGTCTGTTGTCCGTTTGGAGAAACGGCTGATAGCCCACATATTTCGGACAAGTTTACCTAGTAACGTAAAATAAGAATAACACCTTCTTGGTGGATAGCTTAAAGGCTTAAAAACCCGTCATAAATCCGTTCTCCCTCTAGGGATTTCGACCACCTTTGATTTTCAGTTTGGTCAGTGATTTAAAAGCATTCGACAGCCTAATGTTTCGTTATGTTCCGAGATCTCTAGGCCTGCCAATACAATTGAAAACGGTCAAAAATGAATTTGTGGAATGAAAAATGCAGGAAACTTTCTCAAGCCCTCGACTACATTTGGATGTTTGTGGTGGCCAGTTGAGACTAAGCCTAATTTCTCGGTGCTCGCGATGTGCATTGAAAAATGGGCAGCGAAAAAAGTTTTTCCTTCAAATTAAGTGTAGAGAATAAGTGGTCACGGACCACATTTGGTGCAACATCTGTGTAGGATAAGCTATCAGTCGAATGTGGGAAGCACAACAAACAAATCAAAAAGCTCGAAAGACCGACTTTCTATGAACCTCGGCATAAATAGTTGATATATTTATTTATGAGATCTTATAAACTGATCTTCTTAAGCTGACGCGAGGTTGGTACAGATCTTCGTTGTCGTTGTCGTTGTCGTTGTTTTTGATGTTATTGATCGATGGCTGACGTTTCGGCGACTTCGCCTTCCTCAGAGCCTGGACGTACTTTATGTTAGAGTACTTTTTATTATTCGGTGGAAAAGAAGGTTAAGGTATTAATGAAGATCAAACTTTCAAATAGACGCCATATTGAACAGAAAGGCCACTCACCGTGATGTTACGTGCGGGACTGGCCCACACGTAGCTCACGTGGAGTCGCGAGCAAGACACGCCCCGGGGTCAAAATATCATT